>JBBPMD010000833.1:0-13015 GCA_038090095.1 Zangia roseola | reverse complement strand
CACTAAAGAAGACTATAGTACTCTACTGTGCGATGTATGTGTGATTATGTAAGTGGTGGCTGTACCACATCATCTCGAGTGTAATTCCAACACTCTCCCTCAATTGAAGGATGTGGTGGTGAAAGGATGGAATGGAAACAACTAAATAATAAAGGAATGAAAGTACCTATGTGTTCCTAGTAAAAATAATGTGTCTGTAGGAGTCTGTAGTGGATGCGACATGTCGCGACGCTGCGTGCTTGAGCGGTGTCCCGATATGGTAAGTCGCGGCTTGGCTAAGTCATCAGCAAATAAAATAAAATCTGGCTAGGGCTTGCAAAGCCATGAGAACCTTGCAAGCCCTAGCGGCGTCTTGCAAGCCATTGCCCGACCAGGTAAGATTTATCGAATGGCTTGCCAGGGCTTGCAAGATTCTCACAACCTTGCAAGCTCTAGCCTTGTCTTGCAAGGTGTTGCCCGACCATGCAAGATATACATAAATTACAAGTAAGCTAGAGGATCAACCTCCAAGTTGTCCCACCGTTCATTCTCGCCGTCCTCAGTGCCCAGGTCATCTTCACCATGGTAATCTTGCTCTTCAAGTTCCTCCTCCATGACCTGATCTAACCCCATATAGCCAAACTCTTCCATTTCGTCTAGAAGCTCACCGTCTGCCAGTGAAGCAGATAGCCCTGGATCTGTCACATCATTACCTCCGTCATCATCACCATCGACTTCATCACTTCCGTCATCCTCGATGTCCCTTTCTTCAGCCTTGTGTTCGCCTGCCACTGCACTACCCTCGCCGTCATCAGAGTCTTCGCTACCCATCTCCACATCCAAGTCGCTTCCGGTCTTCCAGTCTCGCTCGCTTTCCAGCTCAAAAAGAATCTTATCTAGGTCATCACGATCATTGAGGAGACATTTAGTCTCCTCTCGCGTTGTCTTGTGCCCCACAGTGCCCCCGCGATACCGCATAAACATGTCCCGATCAGCAAAGCTGTAGATTGTTTTATAAATACAATCTGTGAACTGTCTTTTCTGTACTTACATGTTGACGTAGTACCATTCCCAGTCTTTGTGCTTTTCTGACGGCTGATGGGCAATCAAATGTGATAACAGTATTGATGTTTGTCCGTATGTGAATGCAGGGATGAGGTGAACACCTCATATGATTAGTTCAGGATCAAGGAAGCCGAATGCAGATGGGTCGTCGCTATCATAGAATCCAATGCGTGGAAGCCATTTCCTGGCCCAGATCGATGTAGTGTCCATGCACCATGCCAACCATCAAACCCAGAGGACATCCATGCGCCTAACCCTTGTCTGATAGCAAACATTCACATGGAAAATTCCAACAATTCGGGTGTACCAATATGGATGGTGGTGTTCAAAGTCATCCTTGTGGGCGAGAACCATAATGTCGGCATGTGTGCGTGGGTTGAGAGTGTCCTGGGCTCAGCGTAAATCGTATGTGGTGTAGTTGACCCAGAGCACCTTGTGACGGTAGATTTGGTTATGGACAAAGCTAATTGTATTCCGTTGATGCACAGTGAATTCCATCTCATCACCATCGTATTTGCCACCTGTTAACCGTGCCAGGAGGTGATTCTTGAGTTTAGGTAGGAAACCCTGTGGGCGTCATGAGAACCCCATCACTCCAGCTTGATTCCCATCCAAACCTTCAGTGTGGGGTCACCCCAATTCCTCCCACACCACTCAGAGATATCCCAGTGATATTGTTGAGAAGCAGATACTTGATAATGAGTGTTGGGAGAGCAATGTGGGAGTGGATCTTGGTCGACGATGTGCAAAAAAGGGGTTCTGTCTGGGCCACCCTTGGAACTGTCCTGCCCACGGTGCCATTCAATGTCTTGCAGCTTATGGAGCAGGCGTTCCCGGTATTGTTGCCTTGCAATACCTTGTGTGAACTTGATTTTATTCGTTCGTGGATAGAAGTGTTTCACCCGATGGTGTTCAAGCTCTCCCTGCATATCGTAAGCGACTGATTCCAAGGTGTCACAGCAGAAGCTACTGTACCCACCACCTGCGTCAAGTAATTATCAGTCGTCCCAAAAAGCCAGATAGATTGCACGTAGTCACCAAGTGTGTGAAGTTTGTACGTCAATAGGTTGAAGGCTCATTGCTTTGAGGAATTAGCTTCTTTTTCACTACTACTCTTCTGCTTCTGCTTGCCCTTTGCTTGTCAACGAGAACGCGCATGTTATGAACGCTATTTCCACTTCACTTAAAGTCAATGGACTTAGACGTTTCAATCCTGAAGACTATTTTTATCCATAGAGATCTAGATGAATCTCAGATCCATCTTCCATTCCATATCACCTCAAGGCATTCATTTCCGCTTCACAGCCTTGAGGCTATACATTCCATTCTTCCACCACCTCATGCTTGACGCATGCTCGGCTGTGTACCATCTTCCATTCTTGATACATGAGGACAACGCATGTAAAGGCTATGTAGGGCCTAGGGTTATCTTAGATAGAGACACCACATGTACAAACAGTAGAATAGTATATGAAGGCCAAAGCGCCGCCCAGAGAACCTCAGTCAAGTTCTCTTGGGTTTCTCCCCTCAGAATCCCCACCAAGCGAGACTCCTCTTCCCTCATCTTTCTCATAAGTCTAGTGCGAGTGCCCTAGAGTCCATAGCGATTCAAAGGGTGTTTCAGCGCAGCTGACTCTCGGGGTAGATCAAACATATGAAACTTGCCACATACATCACTCCGAAATTTGTGTAGAGCCTTTCCGAGGCGAGTCGTACAATTATTGAAGTCGTTGAGGGTAGTCTCTGTATGTAGACGCAACTTGCCGAATGCGTGCCATGTTGTGAGTTCAAAAAGAAGATTGAGAATGATGGTGTTGAATGGTTCGGGAAGAAGACATTCAAATGCTGGCATCAAGCACTAGCTGTTGATTAGTTTTGAAATCAACGAGGAAAGGGTTATAGCACTGACCTGAAGGAGATCTTCAAAATCGCAAGCTGCAAGCTTCGTTAGCCCCGAGACATTGTCGTTGAATTTCCAGATTGTGTCACAACCAAAAGTTGGTATCTTGCGATACCTAGTGTGAATGGCCTAGGGTTTAAGTCGAATTGCTGTATATTTGCAAGTAGCTTACCGTTCATTAAGTGCTTGAATTGTTTGGTGATCATAGGCGTACAAGATTCGAAGCAAGTGTATAAGAGTTGCTTTCCACACCCCGAGCTCGAACTCTTGCATGAAATCAGGCACAAGCATGGAATGAAAGTTGAACCTGGATCTTGAGAGCTTCTCTGAAAAGGCGTTCTAGTAAATATCTATTAGTAGATGCTTCATGTCGACAATGAATTCCTACTTGGATTGGAGCAAGAGAAATCCCCCCAATGAGTCCTTCGACAGCCTTACTTGTTACACCTCTTCCCTCCACAAAGATCATCTTGTGAACACGTTTGATCCAATTCCACCATTGCTGATTGTCCGTTCTGTGCTTGTGAGTGCAAACCCATCAATCATGCTTATCACCCAAGCGATCAATTTTATCCTTATTGATGAGGCACCGAGGGCATGGACATCTTCCAAGGAACTTCATACACGCAAGTAGAAATCTATTAGGGGACAACGTCAGTTGATGATATGCTCATTAGTGGATATGTAGTACTTCTCTGGATAATCAGCAGCATATGTAAAGATCCGAGGAAAAACGTGACGGAAAATCCCATCGGGAAACTTGATTACAATACCTTCCCTGTATGCTTTGATAAAATCCACATCGAGTAGAAATTTCCAGACTGCTTGCATAACCTCTTGTTTGCAATGCATGAGTGTAGCCGCCGTTGCCCCGCAGTGAGAGTGTTGCCTATAGAACTCCTGTATAGTATCAGATAACTTTTATATACTAAGTCAGCATCATCATCCGCGATTGAGTGTGGTTTAATATATGACATACTTTTGGAATATATGCCAGGTGATGGGCTGAGAAAGAGGTGGGCTTCGCGCAGGTGTACTTGGAGAGATTGCCGATGAACATGTACACAGGCCAGAGAGCGGCATTTCCGAAGTTGGCAAGATGCGTTGAGTCTGACCATAGCATGATGGCCACAATGATGGTCTCCAGGGTACACCCAGGCACAGGAGGTGCGGCGGCGATGGTTGCCTGTTTGTCAAGCATCACATCAGCTGTATATACCTCGGAGATGATGCGTTCAGGTGGCCGGCTGCTATCTGGTTGCCAAAGTAGCTTAAAAGGGGCAATATGAAACGACTTTGCAGACACCTCTTCGTACGCAGATTTGATGACCTTGGTGAATTTCCAGTAGTGGAGGTCATGAACCACGAACTTGGGAGCATCGGCTTCCGATGAGAATTTGGTTTCTTCACATGGGAGAGGTATCTTGAGTGAGGATGTGTGCCAGCCATCAGAAGGAGAGAACTCAGCCTCAGCCTCAGAGCTAGCGTTAGCTTCGTCCATCCGCTTTCCTTCACAACCAGCGTTAAAATTGCGTAAATCTTCCTGGTTGAAATCTTCTGCGAGTATAACATCGTTGACAAGCCGATCTAAGTCACCAAGGGATTTACTTGATGAAGCATTGTAAAACCAGCCCATGAGGCAGTATGTACTTGCATTCAGGAATGGGGCGAAGTATTGATTGTGTGCGGCACCAAGTGACGATCTAATTTTACTGTACCACGGTTCTTGATCATCCTCTAGAGTGTGCTCGAATGTCGGGGTATCACAGAACTGAGTAAAATATGCCATGTTTTTGGGATCATAGGTCGGGAATGATGTACTGTATTGACAAAACAGGTCAAACGCATCAGATTCTGTCAAAAGCAAGTAAGCATGGCCTGTCTGTGAGGACGGCTCACTAGGGTCAGAACTGTCACGGTCGGATCCGGGGCTTCCATCTGGTTGTTCTTCAGGTTCCATTGGCGGTGGTATAACTGGAACCACTGGCTCAAGGAGCATGTCCTGGAATCATTTTGAAAGGCGAGTAGGCTGTTTTGGCCTTCCAGACTGGTGGTACTCCTGAATCTCACCCTCATCTTGCTGAGCATGAACGGTAAACATATCAAATGCGAGTATATTTCGAGTAAACACTAAATAGTTACACTTGTGGGACCATCCTCCTCCATGTGCATGGCCTCAAAGCCACCCCCTGCTACATGATGTGGCTCTGGTTGTTGATATGGCTCCGAGTCAGCTCATAACTTTGAATATGATCTTGGCGTCCCTTGAGTGCATGCATCATGTCTACAACAGTGGCCCTGCACCACCGAGTGATGTGAACCGAAAGACCTCTCAGTTGGACCTGGATATGACAATGGGGGCATGTAGTGAGATCCATGGGGCCATGACTGGGTCAACCTACCTGCTACATCTGATAAGAGGACATCGTGAGAACGATGATGATGTTCACATGACTGATCAGGTAACACAGAACAGAATCTCGGAGATTTCCGTTGTTTGGCCCTATTGACAAACAATCACTTAATCTAATCGATCGCCAGAGCTTCATCTTGCATCCTTTTCTCCACCATGTCATCTCATCCCTCCAAGTCTGACCCTCCAACAGGGAGCAAAAACAAGCAAAATACGACTGAAGATCTTCTGGATGCCCTCACAAACGGAGGGAAGACAAACATGTATGTACTCAATGACCCCTTAATCAGTGCCAGATTAATTTTGTAGGTCCGCGAACAACAAGGATGAAATGAATCTGTATTGGGTCGTGGGCAAGAAGGCTGTGGCCCTCTTAGACCCATTTGGAGTGCCCCAGACCGCGTTTCTCGTTGGCATTCAGTACGAGCAGGGTGGGAAGATCAATGACCTGTACATTCCCATTTTCATTCTACTGATGGCCTACTAATCAATAATTGCTCCACCAGCTCTCCAGAGGCGATCAAACGCCATCTTCATTTTTATAATGGTGTCCTGAAGCTCATGCCAAGCTTACGTCGTGAACTTGGTAACATAACTGCTGTGCGCCTGCAGAAAATCATCCGAGCGGTACATATGGTGGATATACGCACTATATTTCTAGTGCTGACATCAACAGATCACAAGAGGTCTGAGTGACGGAGGCTCTCAAGACCTGGCTGCTGTCAAACAGAAGGCCCTCAAGTATGTTCCCATGAACATGTCGACTGGACTGGCACCCCCTATCGCGGAGAGTGAAGACAAGTCAGCACGTGGGATCTTCCACCCAGAACTGGTGCACCTTATGTGCCCACGTCGGGACGTCGAAGAGTTTGATGAAAACCCGATAGCGTAAGTCTTGTTAACAATCCCCAGTACCATATACTTAACAACATTTCAGTGGGATGGAAGTGCTGCAAGAAGGGGTTTTCCCTATGAAGTCGTCAAGGTGGCCCATGTTATTCTACGATGAGGACACCTATGACCCGAAAGACAAGCAAGCCGGGTTACTGCGACACCATGCTGTCAAACAGGTGCGTCTGATTTCATCTAGTGGCATGTGCGGTACATCATTTCAAATAGGTCTATCAGCATCTATTCGATGGTCCGGCTTGGGTCAACGGTGATACTAAGAAAAAAGCAAAGCAAGCAAAGAATGAGGCTTGGACGTTGGAGTCAGTCAATAGCCACATTATCGCCTATGCTCATATACGATCAGTCACACCCAGCAATGGACACTGTTACAAACGCACCCGTAACCCCTATCTTCTTCGACACTTATGAACAAACCCCTATACATTCGAACACTTATGATTTCTCTTACTTCCTTACTTTTTAGGTCACGTGACTAGCACGTGTCCACCTCATGCCAAGGCTATGCTCGGAACTCAATCCGATTGGCTGCCACACAACGCACAGCCTACAGACCTACTGTCCAATCGGATATGATCCATCTCATATAATCACTCTTCCATTCTCGCACAGCATCATGGCTGTATGCTTCTCTTCTATTCTATGATCTTCCACGAGATTCTAGCCAATGGCAGAATACTCTCTTATCTTTACCCTATGCCCTATACCAAATAGATACAAACACATGTATGAGTATATATACCATGAATACAAAGGCCAGTAAACTCATCAAAGTTTACTTGGCCTTCTCGCATCTCACTCCTACCTGAGCACTTCAGTTACACTTCATTCCACTAGTCATTCGCTCTTGCTTTAGAGTGTTCGCTTCAGACACGTACAATCGGCAAGATGGATCTCCAAGATATGTATTGGCATATCATTGAGGTCTTAGACGACAAATCAGACTTGTGGGTTCGAGAAACCCTCGAATGGTGGAATAGGTAAATATCTACATCGTGTCTATCATCGGCTCAACAATTTTCACAGGCAAAGCAAAGCGACCAAATTCCCAACAGGCTTGAAGCACGATAAGCGTGCCTTGGATGATAGTGAAGATGATATGGCCGAGTGGCATGCACAAAAGGCAACCAAAGTAGCCGACGATGGACTTGGGCCAAGGATCCGAGCTGGCAAAACTGCCACTGTCAGCATGACTCGGAGGACACGTTTACAGGACGAAGGTAAGTTATAGTATAACCGCATCTGCTAACCTCGGAGCTGAGTGAGTGATGTCACGTCGATGATCCAGACAACCCTTTCCGAGACAGTGATCCCTCTGAGGAACGAAGAATCACTCCCCCCTACTCCCGGCCAAAACCGAAGGCAAAGGAACAATAGGCGACCCAGTACCAGGCCCCAGCCAAGTACATGCACGTCCAGGAACATCAAGATTCCAATCCAGAGTCTCATTCGCAATCAGAGGAACATGGTAGCGCTCAAGTTAGACCCACTTACCGGCAAGATCAACCCGAATCTGTTACAAACACATCTCTAACCCCTATCCTTTTCGACCCCTATGCTCACATCCAAGGTTGCGTCAACCATGACACAACACTTATGCATTTCTAAACTCTTTTCAATCACGTGACCAACACGTGTTATACCTCATGATAAGGCAGTGCTCAGAACTAAGTCCGATTGGCTGCCACATGTACGCTTCTTATTTAATTACCGCTTCATTTATCGTGGTCAGATCTAAGATGGATCTCATGGGAACATTCTCACGAATGGTTCTCTTCCATTCTGCCACATCTTATTAACTCTTCCCTTCTTTATGATACACACATAGCCAACGAGGCAATGCTTCTATGATACTTAGCCAATAGCGTTAAGAACTCTTATCAGACACTGCCCTATGTACAAATAGATACAAACATGTACCAGTAGTATATAAACCATGAATTAGCGACAGTAAACTCCAGTAAAGTTTACTTGTCTTTCCACACTCTTACTGTCTGAGCAACAGCTCTCGAATAACTCTTTCACACTTGTCATTTGCTCAATTTTGGGTGTTTGCTTCAGAATCAGCAGATCACAACGCTGATATCACATTGACGAATGAAGATGCCGACAGAGTTGCCTACTCGAAGAACAATGCTATTCGAACGAAACCCAGGTCTACTCAGCACACTCCAGCCATCGGAGCTACGCAACACCATGACCAATTCCAGTCCAACTCTGATCTCTGGGCCCAACTGCAGCCACCGCCAATGAGGACGAGTATCACAGGTGCCACCATGACGACTCAGAAGCAACGCGAAGTCGATACCCACTGCATCAGCGATGAAGACGCTGACACCTTTGATTACAATGTCCCCAAGGAACGACTTGAATGAGCGGTCGTCCAGCACCACCAGGCCCAATCAAGTCTACTCATACCACAGATCACCTGATTTCCGACTCTCATCCCAAACCGAAGGTGAACAAGGTCATTGACACACAGACTACCCGAAACTGAGGCGAGTTGGAGGGTTGTGCTCTGGCCGCCCACTACGACAACCGTGATACCATCAGCCATAGACCAGCAGACACTATTCATTCCCCACTTTCAGAACTCATGGACGACGACAATGAGCCAATGAGCCAAGTTACGCTTCCCGAAAAATGTGCCCAAACTGATTCCATCACCACATCCAAACCACAGAAAAAGACCAAGAGCTCGAGAGCACCGACCGCAGCAACAAAGCAAAACCCTGCTCGGAAGAGCCGCACCAATGGTTTTTAATTCGTATGCACCATTTTTCTCTCTCTGCATCCCTAACTGACTTGGCAGTCATCGTTCGGACATACTCGGAGTCGCAGTCTCACCAAGTTCTTGTCACCCATATGCCGCATGTCGTACTACTTAGTATCCCACTTGTAATTACATGACACACAGGTTATCATTATGCCCTGCATGGGCTCGCATTACATTGAATCGTCTAGTAAGATAATGCAAGGTATTGTGTGATCTACTAAGGTATTGCAAGGCTCTCGGAGCTGGCATAACCTCGCAAGGCATTGAGTGATCTAGTAAGGCATTGCAAGGCTCTCGGAACTGGCATGACCTTGCAAGGTCACAGTGGCAGGAAGTATTTCCCTACATGGCCTTGCAAGCTGCGAGGGGCATGCAAGGCCAAGCACAGCCCTGCAAGGCCCTGCCGAGCCTTGCAAGAAATTATTTATTTCGCTGATGGTGGAATCGTGGCTGCACTTGCACGCGATCGTCTCTGCTCGAGTCCTGGTGTGTCCTGGTTGTCTCAGGTGAGTACTGACCATCTTCCTGGCTCCTTTAGGGTATATACAGTGGCTCAAATAAGTGTCCCAATATTGGGCCATTTTGGAAAGACTTGACATTTGCAAGAGAGCCTAAATGTATCACCTCTGACCCTTGCAGGGTCGACCATGGCCCTAGCTCCTACCCTGAATATGAGCCCTTACTCATGTGATTTGGTTGCCATGGCACTGAGATATAACAATTTCAAAATGACATGTCATTGGGACACTTATTTGAGCATGATGTTATCAGTTATTTTTTGGTGAATAACATAATATTCTGATGGATGCTGTCCTTCAACCTAGTCTCATTATGTAACTTACATAACCCTGGACACCATAAAGAACAGAAATATCATCCAACTAACCCTACTTCACTATAAAGTCCATTTCTACCTTTGCTAGAGTCTATATCCTTTTTCTCTCTGAATCTGGCCTTTCTGCTAGGGAAATATACTCCAAAACTGGTCTAGGGAAGTCCACTGTGGCAAGGATTATCGAAGAGATTCATCCAAGCAAGGAAAACATCAAATGAGGCCTCCCTTCCAAACTTTTTCCTACTAACAAAAAGAGAGTTGTCTCTATTATTACCTGTGGCAAGGTTGAAAATGCTGTCTAGGCAGCCTGTCTCATCAATTCTACCCTCTCCTCTCCTGTCTCATCCCAAACCATTCACAATGTGCCAAAGTGTGCCTCTCTAAAGGCTGTAGTCAGAAACAAAAGCCACTTTTATCTGTGAAGCATAGGAAACATTGGCTGGAGTGTGTTCTCAAACATCAAAATTGGACTGTAGAGGACTGCACCAAGGTAATTTGATCAGATGAGACCAAGATCAACAAGATTGGGTCAGATGGAAAGAGGACAGTGGTAGGAAAACCTTTGCAAGACAAGAAGGTACAGAAAACAGTAAAGTTTAGAGGAGGTTCCTTGATGGTTTGGGGGTGCATGGGCTAGAATAAAGTATGGATCCTTGCAGAGGTTGAAGGAAGGATGAATGCTGAGCAATTCATCTCCATTTTGACAGGGAATCTGCTTCCTATCATGGAAAATTCTGGAATCCCTGAAGAGAACATTATCTTTCAACAAGACAATGACTCCAAGCAGACCCCTAAAAGAACCCAAGAGTGGCTAGAATCTCAAAGTATCAAGGTCTTTGATTGTCCAGCACATCCTCCCAATTGAATATCTTTGGCAAATCCTCAAAAAGAAGCTCAATAGCTAGCAACACCACTAAGAGGGGTTTGGAAGCTTTGAGAAAGGATTAAGGTGGAATGAGGTAAGATAGAGGTTGAGGAATGTCAAAGATTGATAGAAAACATGCCTAGAAGACTAGTAGTAGTGATAAAACCAAAGGAAGGACACACAAAAGAACAAAATTACAGAACAGAAATGTTGCTCAAATAAGTGTCCCAATGACATGTCACTTTGAAATTGTTATATCTCAGTGGCATGCCGACCAAATCACATGACTAAGGACTCATATTCAGGGCAGGGGTTAGGGCCATTGATCACCCAGCAAGGGCCAGAGCTGATACATTTAGGTTCTCTTGTAAATGTCACATCTTTCCAAAATGGCCCAACATTGGGACACTTATTTGAGCCACTGTATCTAGGTTTAATTTCAAATGGTACCACAAGGCCGGTATCACTATGGGAAAAGCAGATGCGCTCAGCAGAAGAGAAGATCATGCTGAGGGAATAGAAGATGACAATAAAGGAATATTGGTCATTCACCCCGATAAAATCGCAGTTACCATATGCGATGAAGGCGATGATATGCTAGAGCAAATCACAGAAGCAACTATGAAACTTCCCTCTAAGTATGTAAAGAAACTACAAGAAGAACAGGGTTACGAAGTATCATCACGTAAAGTCCTCGAAAAGGCAAATAGGATATACGTACCCGAAGGACTTCGAATAAAAGTAATAGAACAACATCATGACACACCGGTGGCAGGACACCCCAGATATGAAAAAACACTAGAACTTCTCACAAGAAGCTATATATGGCCAGGAATGGCAAAATTATGCAAAGAATATGTTTCCAAATGCGAACGATGCGCACAGTTCAAAGGAACAAATCAGCAACCAGCAGGAAAGTTACAACCTCTGGAAGTGCCATCGGTTCCATGGGAACACATCTCCGCAGATTTCATTACGGATCTGCCTATGTCAGAAGGATTCGATGCAATTCTCACAGTCGTGGATCGCTTCTCCAAAGAAGTCAAATTTATACCATGTAATAAAACATGCACTTCGCTTGAATTAGCGAAACTCTATATGCAACACGTGTGGAAGCATCATGGACTTCCCACAACTATAGTATCGGATCGCAGACCACAATTCACATCCAAACTTATGAAAGACATATGCAATAATATGAAGATAAAAGCAAAACTCTCGTCCGCTCATCATCCACAAATGGATGGACAAATGGAGCATCTTAACAGAGAAGTTATCCAATATTTGAGGTTGTTTTGTGCCGAGAAACAAGAAGAATGGAGCAATTGGCTTCCACTCGCACAATTCTCATACAACTCAAAAAGGAATACTTCAACAAAGTTTACCCCATTTGAAGTAACAAAATCTTATGTACCAAGATTGGGTATTGAACCCAAGAAAACACATGCACCAGCTGCAGAACAATACGTTACCGATTTCGCAGATACATTAAAACAAACAAAAGAAAACATCCTACATGCCCAGGCTCGTATGAAAGAGCAGGCCGATAAACATAGATCAGAAGCACCTGAATACAAAATCGGCGATAAAGTTTGGTTAGCAATGGATAATCTCCGCCTGACCCGCCAATCAAAGAAGCTATCTGAAAAATGGCTAGGCCCTTATGAAATAACAGACATGAAAGGACCAAATGCGGTCACATTACGACTTCCATCGTCATTACATATACACCCAACGGTGAACATTTCACGAGTCAAACCATACAAAGAGAGACTCCCAGGTCAAAAAGTTGACAAACCTAGACCAGTTCTTGTAACAGAGGATTGAGATGTGGAATATGAGGTTGATTACATGGTTGACTCTCGAATGAAAGGGAGATCATTCCAATACCTCATACACTGGAAGGGATACGACGAAACAGAGAGAACGTGGGAACCAGTAAAGAATCTGGCACATGCCAAGGAAACAATAGAAGATTTCCATCGGCTTAACCCACAAGCTCCAAGGAAGATAAACATGACATATGAAGAATTTGACAAACTCTTTATGCCAAAAGAAGACCTAACCGTCTCAACTATGCAAATATTTAACAAATTGGAGCACAGCGACCCTGATCTTACGGAGCAAGATCTACAGAGAGGGGGTAGTGTTACGAACGCTCCAATTCCACTCTTTAACCCCTATGAATACTTCATCCCTCGTATGCAAAACCAAGTCACTTTCTAGATCACGTGACCTACACGTGTTATGCCTCATGCCAAACCTATGCTCGG
>JBBPMD010000832.1:0-13045 GCA_038090095.1 Zangia roseola | reverse complement strand
CCTTACTTGTATATTTTGTGTGACTGTTGAGAATAGATTCCGCAACTGAAACCGGACGGGCTTGGGGATACGATGCACGAATTGCTTGGATCAATTGGGAGTAGCGCAAGATCTTTATTGTGAATCGGTGCTCGTGTTGATTCTGAATCTGTACACTGTAGTTTGTACACTGATGCTGTATTTTTCTTCTGACCAAATGTCATCATGATCCTGTGCTATCACTGATATAGATGCTCAGGGTCGTCATAACTCCAGTTAGGAAGCCGAACATCGCCTATTATTTGCTGACAGTGATGTTATTGGAGATCTTCACAGTTATGGTTCAATTTTACACCGCTGCCAGTGGATACTCCCGCAGTGCGGCTACCAGCTGTATTACCTCGTGGCCTTTCTGTGTGGTAGGTGTTCAGTACTGCTACAGCACACTCGAAGGGTATACCGCCGTCCTACCGCCGTTGACTTCCTCAGCCCCGAACGTTCATGTTCCGCAGAACATTCGCCCCCCGAGAGCGCTCTAAATCAAACTCGTCCATCAAATCACCACTCAGACGTGCGCATTTCTTTTACCAACATCCTTCTGGGAGTCGGTTCACCGAGGATTCTATCTCGGGGGTGTTGAGTTCTGAAACGGGAAGCGATGTGGCCTCGCTTGTGGTCTCGAGCAGCGGGCATTCCGTACCTGGCTCTGAACGGGGTCGGCGGACGTTGGGTTCGAAGCTTCAAAAGTCACGCCGGGGATCTCAGTCTGTTTTTCGGGGCCCACCTGAAGACCATGTGGATGAGGTCCTTGGTGATGCAGGATCAGAAGTGACGAGTGGTACATGGTCGGTATGTCACTCACCGACGCACACAATGACTCACGATGCCATTTGTATCCTCGACAGGTGGAATCATCTATGGTGATACCAGCGTCCCCCGAGCCAGTGCCAGCACTGGTACCGACTCGTAAATGCTCGATATCATTCTGCCCTTCATCCCACCCCACGGAGTCGTTCACCGAGGACGATCGGTTGCCAGTACGCTCCGATGAGGACCCGTCGTTCGTCCTCCTCCGCGCCGTCGCGCCAGAAAAGAGCGAACTCTGTGATGAACTCTTGCAGACCTCCCTCCCTTTGGACCGTGATATGACACGGGACATTACACCTCGACGAAACGGGTTCGTGGATACCGTCCTCGAGGCGTACAATAACCACCGGGGACTCATCGTCCGTCCGGACGACGTCTGGCTTGCTATCATGACCCAATTTAGTTTCTTCGTCAACGGGCACGCCGAGGCGCTTCGCAAAGTGTTTGTCACGCATCAAGGCAGACGTGAGCTGGTCGTTGAATCGGGGGGAAATCGATATCACATGGACACGGCGTCCATGGTACATCGTATGACAGCGCTGATGGAATCACACATCGTCGACCCCTCCTTACAGGATTGGATCATGCCTAATTTCACAACGACAACACCAGTAGACCAGACGACGTGTGCGATCGTGATGATGGGCATGATGAAAGACTACTTTGCGTACAAATTCACCCTGCGGTGTGGTATCCCCAAAGTCACGCTCGAGGGCTCAAAAGAGGACTGGGAGATCATTCTCTTCCGTCTCGAACATCTTAAAAAATACGGCATTCAGACAATTGCGTGGTACCACCTCCTCCGACCCGTCATCGCGCGCTTCGTGACGGCCTACGATGACCCCAACCACTCCGACAACCTCGCGTTCTGGAGCAAGATCGCCCATCGCGATGGCGGGAGCGGTCCACAATGGCTCTCTGGATGGATCACTGCATTTTGCGTCTTCAATGAACGTGGCCAATGGCAAGGCAACACCCTCATCGAGGACCGCATCCGGGAACACGAACCCAAAAAGCTCCTGCGGCCGGCGGACCCGCTGCACCTGACCCCGACGCATTTCGCGGCGGTGTACACCGTGCGGGAGCGTGCGCCGTACCTTGCGTTGGACGGGTTTCCGTATCCGACGATCGAGAGCCAGGACGTGCCATGTGGGATTGTGTGTTTGGACGTGACGTTGGAGGATAATGGAGTAGTGATGGAGTCGATGTTGATCGCAGGATCGGTGGGGGCGCAGATTTGTTCGACGGAGAAGACGGAGTTGTTCCGGAACGGGTTGAGGGATACGGTGAGACCGGTGTCGGCGTGGTGGTATCTTACCAAGCGAACTGGAGTCCGCAGCAAGGAAGAAGAAGAATACGAAACAGACAGCGATGGTTAGGTGATTGTATGTCTCTCAAAAGAACACTCGTCGTGGAACCCCGTACGTGAGTTTCAGTTATCGAGTCCGTTTCTTGTTGGCCCATGTTATCTACAACTCGGAGACGCAACGTTGCTGTACGAGTTTCATTTTGTAATTATAGCACTTGAATCTTGCCATGTACCTGTCAGATCGACCACACATATTCATTGAGTATTTAATTTAATTTCCCTGCAGGCTAATTATCATCCTCCTTGAATGGTGCATAGCCAGCCGTCGAAATTGACCACCAAACGTTCAACCAATGTCCGCGCCAGCAACGCCCGGTCAATCAAGGTCCCATAGCCATACACACCCGTTCTTGCAAACCCTTCAATGATCGCACCCCCCCACAGCACAAGCCACACCATTGTCCATACCCACCCTACCACCCCGCCAACTCTCTTCCCCGTCATCCTCCGAAAGGCGTTCTCAGCAAGCACTCCCGGGACCATCATACCAAACCCGACGAGCATCCACCATATTTCGATCCGGTCATCGAGGCTGAGCAGCGCGACGTGATGGGAAACCGCCGATACCAGGAACGTGCCAACGACCATACCTGGGCGACCAAAGACGGCGGCGAGCGGGTACCCACCCAGGACGAGGAAAGACCGACGGAACAATTGGTGCCATCTGCGACTCCAGAACTCGCTCAACGACGTTGCGCGCCACGGGGCGTCGAACAAGGGCGGCCATTGAGCGGGGTCTTGACCCAAGAAAAGCACAGCGAGTATGGTGGATGCAGCGTAACCCATTTGCAACATCGCGTAGCCCATGAACCCACCACAGAGCGTGATGATACTCGATCGGAGGTATCGCGTCAATAAAGGTAGGGTCGGATCGAATAGGGTAGATCCGTTGGGGACGGTTGCGACGCTTCCCACAGGGGTAAAGGTCAGGATGGCTCGATGGAGGACGCCGAATAACAACGCATGCGCAATTGCGGAAAGGCATGTGTGAACAAGGAAGGTGGGACGACGAGTCGGGCGCGTTTCGCGCGGGATGTATGATCCGCGAGACCAGTTCCAGCCATGGCCGCGAAGGTTGAAGATGAGGTCGAGTGCATCCATGATAGCTGATGGTGAACTGTTCGCGGGACGGAGATGTCGCGCGAGAGGCTCCTTGGACAGCGTCCATTCAAAGGTACGCGTGACAATGACAAACATGAGCGGCTACATATAAAAGATGTACGTTAGTTTGACCTCATAAAGACCTGAAGATCTTGAGAGATCCTTACCGCCAAACAAGTGCCAAAGACGTTAAGCTTGGGCATGCCAAGTGACGTATCCACGTATAACACTGCGCGCAACGCTAAAAGTGAAATGACGAGCCATGTCGCAATTCGAATGGTGTGAGTTTGAGGTGTGATGGCCAATACTGCCACAATGAAGTAGCAAATTAATGGAGGCAAGATATATGAGACCACGGTAACGAAGCCAACAGGTGCTTTTGTTGGCGGATAACCGAGAGTCCCCAGGACGGGGACCATGACAGCCTCCTACAGGAAGTTATTTTGCATGTTGGACGTGCATCTGACATGATTTTATTGTGCCCGGGATGCCAAGAGTTGCCGCTTTTCGTGCTGCTGCCAAACGGTGTCATGGGAAGCGGAAAAGGGATATCATATGATGTACAGTTGGGAATTGTTTCAGTACACGATAATCTGTTGCATGCGGTGGTTGTTATCCATTAACTGCGGTGCTTCAGACTCGGACCCCGAGAGGCGGAAAATTCGAATGCATGATACTACATGTACTCACTGGTGCCGTTTCAGCTTCTTGAGGGAAATAGAACCTGAAACACCGATTATCTATGGCGCTGCTACAGAACGCCGATCATATCGGAACGATGCGGTCGATAACAAGTCGCGCAGACGGCTTGCTTGATTCGACGAGTCCGCGGACAAGATTACGTATGTTCTGGTCGAACACGTCGAATATAGGCGGTTCATGAGCAGAGAAATCACTAAACTGAGTTTGTGGGATGAGTACAGCTGAGCTGCGTAAGGTAGGATGTCGATCAATGTACACGACACATGAGACAGTGTCGTGGAGAAGAGATTCGACATTCGAAAGGTTGTTTATAGATATGGGGCAGGGATGTCATTGGTCAGGCCGGTCAGTAGTCAGGAGTCCGATGCGAGGCAGTGAATTGGGACTGGGGCTTGCGTTAGAAAAGAGATCGCAACACGGACTGGAAGGATGAAAGAATGGTCATTCTTTGCTCTTACTTTCCTGTATTCGATCGGCTCCGACTCCAAATGGCGTCAATTCCTAAAAGAGCGAAGCCAGTGGTCGAGTGTCTTGAAACGAGGGAACTCGGTGCAAAGGGAATTCCGATCGGATATATACTCAGTTCGACCAACACGACGGCAACCACGGCGCTTGCAATACCTCTTCCGTTGGTCGCTAGAAATGGCGATGATTATTTCCGCCAGTTGGTATCCGCGGGGGAATTAGGCGTTGTCGCCTCATCTCCCAACCGCGGACGTCACGGTGCCAACACGCTGGGGACGAGCAAAATTCAATCGATATGATAGAAGCAGAATTCTGCAGGGGACCGTGAAGGTGAACATCCTATTTAATTTGATCTGAGTGTTGGACTAGTAGTAATGCTTACTCACGGCGTGGCTATTGGATCTTGGGAGCTTCGATTCAAGGACCAGTGGCGCACAGCCACAGTGCCAACTTGTTTGTGTTGGTTACATGTAAATAAACGATAAAACATGGCTGCGCCGCTAAACCTTCGGTGGTAGTAATTCGCAGGTGAAGAGTGTTGAAGATTAAGGATGCCATATTGTTGACAGGTATGATATATATATTTTTCGCCACCTATCGTAGAACGCTTTCGCTGATCCATGGTAGCACCCGCCAGAGCCCTCTTGCGGCGGACTCCCATCTGTTTTATTTTTTTTGTTCAGTTTGCCTTTGCTGCTCTACAAAACGTGACCGTCGACGATGCTGTTTTGACCAGCGCTGTAATACCTCAATACCTGCCCTCCGCATCAGCATGGGATATAGGCAATAGTTGTTCAGGTTGTCTTGTCAAGCCCGATCCATCAAGAGCGTACAATGGTACATGGCACGATGCCACTTACCATCCGGGAACGAGTGTTTCTCAATCAATTAAGTTCACTTTCACAGGTAGGTCCTTCACTCTTTGATCACAGGCCATTCTTTATGAGACACTTCACGACAGGCAGCGCGGTATACATATACTTCATTTTGGCAAACACGGTTCCCAATGCCACCACGCTCACGGACCTGAATTTTTTCATGGACGGTATATCGGTTGGCTCGTTCCTTCATTCCCCAACCTCAAGCACCAATTATGAGTACAATGTACCGGTTTATGTCAATGAATCTATACCTTCTGGCCAGCATGAAATGTCGATATATCCCGTCAATACAGGGAACTCGGTATTGATGTTGTTCGATTACTTGGTTTACACGTATGTCCCTTTTCTTGTCCTGCAGCAACCTTTTCACGCCCCGTTAGCACAGATACGAATTCCGCAGCGACGTCCAGTTCCTCCCCAGAGTCTACGTTGGCGGCTTCAGTACATGGCATTACTACGACGGCGACGGCGACGGCGACTGCTATTGCTACGGCTCTCGTAACGGCATCTACAGGCAATTCTTCCTCACAACCTGTCTCAACAATCTCAAGTCCATCGCCATCAGGAACTCAAGGGGCCGATTCGGAACGAAAGAACACTACGATTATTGGTGGGGTGGTTGGTGGGGTTACTGCCCTTGCGCTATTGGTTGCCTCTCTATCGTGTTATTGGCGACATAAAAGACGCCATGCCGCTGGCAGGTTTATTCGCTCACCGGAGGGTGGCATGTTGTCATCACCTGGGTCTCCCGTACCACCCGCTTCGATGCCTCCCAGTCCGGTACCTTTCGAAGGAACTCCAACCCAAGTGTCCGAGGTACGGATGTTTATTCCCTGTTCTGGTTATCAGTGTTCATATAATTTTGTTGGTAGTCTCAGACAAGGAGTAAATCTATGATATTTCAACTTCCAAACCCTCAGACCTCCGCGACCCCACCTTATACCGCTTCCTTCAGCGAACATACTGGTCTTGCGGAGCAAGTTGAGCTACTTCGGGACGAAGTGTCTCGTCTTCGGAGTCTCCGCAGCTACGATCAACATTTCAGTGACATGGAACCAAAGCCACCTCCGATGTACGAGTCTTAGGGTGAGCGCGATGACAGTAGTTTCCGTGCCTATTTTTCGCATGCACTTTAAGTAGTGTGGATGATGCAGTTTTATGATGTATTCTTATGGGTTTTAGTGACAGTATTGGACAACAAGGAATCCAGGTAATAGTTTAGACGAATGTAACGGGGACATACTCACGCTACAGACAATCCTGTAGTTCTGTGACTTGCAATCTATGTAACAGTGGTCGTAACTGAAGAAGGTTCGACATACGAGGATAACTGCAAGACAGGTCAAGCACACACCCCTCCTCAGTGAATTTATAGAATATTCCTTCAACGCCGCCACGCCATGCTCGTCGCTCTCAAGGTCTCTCCTCTCCTCGAAAGCACTTCCCTTCTTCACGTGAGTATTGGCTTATTCTCAGACTCTAGAGCGGTACTTCATGCTCCTCAGGTGCTTCATGTTTGGTCTGGGTTTGAAGAAAGCACTCGGACCATGTCAGATATGGCCCCAGTCGTGGGACGTACCCGATACATATACTTCTAAATGTTTGTTTCAATTTCAATCATTTTCCAGCCCGCTGGTAGTTAAATGTTAATCAGCCATCCATCGAACACCGGCCCGGGTGCCCGCTTCACGCTTCTCATTCCATGTTCGATGCGTACATGAAAAATGGTTAATACCAATGTAGGTATAATGCAACTGCCGTGACATCCCCGAGTCATCAGGCCGGCCACGTCCCCAGCTTGGAGCGATATCCATTTTGCGAGGCTACGCGTTGGGAGACGATAGCGATGGAAAGACTGACAGGTCTTTGATTGTTTAGTCCCAACCCAACCATCCTGACTCTTGTTCTTTCTATCTGATTCACTAGCACACGATACAAATCGAGCGACAGTACTTTGGACATGCGCTATCCTATTTCCGAGTTCTTCAATTCCTCTCTCCGCGATTCAGAATGTAAATGTCGACAGCGCAGCTTCGGCCGGTGTCGTAGTCGCCTATTTACCCTCTGCATCGGCGCGGAACATAGGTAATAATGGTTCAATTTGACTACCGGGGCCAGATCCCTCGCATGCGTACAACGGAACCTGGCACGATTCTGCATGAAACTTCAAGGACAGTGCGACTGCACAGGAATAAAGATTTCGTTTATAGGTATATTCCCTAATGTGCCGCTCTAAATCCTGACTCCATAGCACGACAGGAAGTACCCTTTTGATGCTGTCCGACCATCATGTCCTTTTTCTTGCTCTCGTTCAGACTGCTCTCGTGGGTATCTCATTGGCATACAAGCGGTATACCGGATGTTACAGAAACCACAATCTCTTCGGGGCCAGGTGTAGGGGCTATTGTTGGCGGCGCGGTTGCAGAAGTCGGTGCTCTTGCACTCAGCAGCCCTATTGAGTTATCAGTGACACAAGAAACACCGGTGGCCAATCTCCTTCCACGGAAATGTTCGCGACAGTGATAGAGCCATATGATTCGTCTCACGGGTACCTCTGACGAGTCTCGAAGGCTCACATGTCGTGAGATATCCTCTTTCCGAGGTACGGGCGTTCACCCCTATCTATAGCCAGACAACAGAAAAAGCAACTGGGTACGCTGGATTCTTCGAAACTAGTAAGGGAGGAGGCCGCTGACCTTCGTCGCCTCCAATTCCAAGATCGGATGCTCGTTGAGTTGATGTCGGGGGCCCCACCTGACTGGTGACATTTGACTTACTGCATAATTGAATGGCGACGTCGGGCATGCATTAACCTGTGCGCTAAAGCTGTGTGATGAGCAACCTGATGCCATCACAGGACTACAGCACCTATGATCTGACTGCGGAAACGTAGTACCCATTTCCGAATTCTCCGCAATTTTTTCCCCTGATGCAATGGCTCGGAGGGTCATTGTCTTTGACCAGGTTTTCTGGCTCAATTCGTGGTCACTGGTCGCATATATTGTTTCTATAAATTATTTACAGTCTTCAGCTCCTTCAAGTTGAAAGACTTTCGAGGTGCTTACCAATTATGTAAAATAGCTTACACGGCGATTCGGGCTTGACAGAATCTGTCATGCTCTGGAGTTTGCCTCGATTGACGGTGATTCAAATCACGCGGTTGAACTCACTGCCGAGCTCGTTCTCGTGCAATACAACTCATGAACCTCATCATAATGCAACTCCCTATGTTTCCAGCATTCTGTTTCGGCGGGAATATGAAGGCCGACCGACGAAGAAACCTCACGATCACCAGAACATTGCACTATTCATATAGTCAGTGCACAGCACAGGCGTAATTCCCACTTCTCCTACTCCACAGATTCCTATGGCGAAATGGCACTTTGTACTGGTCCAAATCCACTGTTTCTTGTTCTCCGGATTTGTACTTGCCACTCTCCAGAATATTACTGTCGACGATGCTGTTTTAACCGGCGCTGTAGTCCCCCAATATTTGCCCACTCAGGTTGCATCGGCCTGGAATACTGGTAATGACTGCTCGGGCTGCCTCGTTCAGCCGAATGCCTCGCAGGCGCACAACGGTACATGGCACGATGCGACATATTCTGCGAGCAACTCGTACACTCAAACCATACAGTTTACTTTCACGGGTACGCACTTGCGGTTTCATTCCGAGTTTTAGCTACTGATGGATTATCGCAACAGGAAGCGCACTGTACATATTCTTCATCCTCGCAAATACTGTACCTTTTGCCACGACATTCACCTATGTGAGCTTCAACTTGGATGGTACCCTCGGTCCCACGTTTCGACATAACGCTTCGACAAGCACCGCGTACGAATATAACCAAGCCGTTTATGCCAACGATTCTTTAACCTACGGCCAACACACAATGACGATAGAGCCAGTCAATTCAGGGAGTAACGTGTTGATGTTATTTGACTATTTAATTTATACGTAGGCCCTTTCTCTCCAAGGTTTTACTCCACTGTTCTGATGGGTGTCCTTTTAGCGTAGATACGGAGACGACTACCTCGAGCTCTACTGGCAAGACTATTACTACCGCAGGCGGCCAGGTTTTTACTACAATTGCGATCTCCGCAACTTCATCAGCAACGCAGACTTCATCCGGAAGTCCTGGCACAGCTTCCAGATCAGACCTAGGAGCGATCGTTGGTGGTTCAGTGGCAGGGGGTGTTGTCCTTGTGCTGGCGGCTGCATACATATTATGTTATCGGCCGTACAAGAGGCGTGCTGGTGGACAGTCGAATTCGGCAGGGGCGACCACGGTAGAACCTTTCGTGATATCTCCTCAAATATCTCCAACATCCTTCAGCCGCCCCTCACGACCAATGTTTCAGATGCTGGGAGAATCTCCGCTTATCGCGGTACGAGATCTTTCTTGCTCTGTTTCCTAGTGTCGATTTACCAATACCACAGTTAACGTCACAAAGCAAAAGGGGCGCATCACCGGCAATCATGCAGTCTTCAGTCACTCCTTCGAGCAATCCCGCGTCCTCATCCGCCAGTGATGCCTTATCTGGCAGTGCTGCTGAAATTATTGCACAGGTCGGACTGCTAAGGGACGAGGTTGCGCGTCTCCGTGAGCTTCAAACACAGAGCAGGAACCCCAGTGAGCTAGAATTAGAGGCTCCACCCGAGTATCATCGATTAGGCTAAATGATCGTTCGTGTGCACGTTCTTTACATACCACTGGTTGGTATATTCTGTTGCGTTCGGGACCGGATCTTTGGGTCCTGGAATGAATTCCAGAGGACTAGTCGTGCGGTTGACGAGCATGCTAGTTTGACCTTGGAGAGCCTGTCTTTCGAATGATCATCTGTTGTTAATCACAACTGAGAACCTGAATGCAATTGAATAATGAGTCTATTCGTAGACGAAGGTTTCCACAGGATAGTGGGGTCGCCATGATTCGGGCGCTAACTTAAAGAACGAGCGTGGTAGCGCGGGTGAAACGCGCTTTCTGACGCCAAGGGCGTGAGCTGCACTGAGGTGAGCGTGGCGCTTCGCAAGTAACCCGGGTCTGGTAGTACACTGTCGCGCCGGAGAATATCATGAAGGGATAATGCGCGTCAGTTCAGCACCTTGATTATTTACATAATGTGAGGGATGGCGCAGATTTTTGAAACGGCGCTCCGAGCGCGGTAACAAATCGCCCGGGTTACTATTCTCACTAGCCAGTTCCTATATGTCTTCTCCGCCCGTCATCCGCCTCTATTTCTCAACTCAACCTCTCCGACGTGTGTTCATGAACCGCATGAACAGGACAGCTGACTTAGCACGGAAACCTGTGTTGCCGCTCGCATGTCTTCTCAGGCTTCCCAACCTGAAGTGGATCAAATGAATGACGCAAGTATCAATCGGCCGATAAGGATCACGGGCGTCCATATCGATTGATGGTGCGATGAAAACTCCAACTAGGCACCTGCTGTGCCGGTGATGTGATGGTTCAATACGTTTTCTTGTCCAGGTAGGCCCCAGTTTTTGGCACTGTGCGCGAGATGGGGATGAAATTATCATGAACCAAGTTCCTGCAGCAAGCACTAGGAGTTAGGGGTCTACTATTAATATTGATCATGCTCCGCTGCACTGGCAACTTGGCCGTATCTTTAACGCCCGGAATTGTGCATGGAACCCACCCAGGTCCCCGAAACGGGATCATCGGATTGGTTTTCGCTTTTCTGTTCAAACCTCTGAATGCAGGTTCGGTTCGTGGAACCTCGTGTGGCTCCAGAATAGTCTAGTACTTCGACGAGGACGTGAAAGCCGGCTGTTGCCAAGAAAACCGTTCCGAGACAACGATTTAGTTCCATCAGTTGCACAGCACGCCACTTTTCTTGCTCCCTCACTTCACGATGACCGGGCGACGCTTAGAATCGCTCCACGTTTATCAGTTTCTATTCTCAAGTCTCGCCCTTGCCGCTGTCCAGAATGTGACTATTGACGATGCTATTTCGGCCAGTGGCGTGGCACTTCAATACTTTCCTTCTGCATCAGCATGGAATATAGGCAACAATTGTTCAGAGTGTTTTGTTAAGCCTGATCCGTCAAAAGCGTACGACGGCACATGGCACGACACCACCTGGCACTCGGGAACGGTGACTTCTCAATCGATCGAGTTTACTTTCACAGGTATGTTCTTCTCCTAGATCGTGAACCTTTCTTTATGATATACATTACACAGGAACCGCTGTCTACATATACTTTATTTTGGCAAACACCGTACCTGGCGCTGACACCATTACAGATCTGATTTTTTTTATGGATGGAACCTCTGTCGGCTCGTTCGTTCATGCACCATCGTCAAGCACGGATTATCAGTATAACGTAGCAGTTTACGCCAACGAGTCTATCCCTTTCGGCTTGCACGGCATGACGATAAATCCCGTCAGTACAGAGAATGCAGTGTTGATGTTGTTTGACTACTTGGTTTATACGTATGTCTTCGTCTTATTTCGCAGAGACCGTTCAAGTTTCTTATGTTCCTATCAGCACAGACACGGATCTAGTAACGACGACTAGTCTCCCATCACTGTCTGCCGTGGTCTCAGGCTCGCAGTTCACCTCAACAACCGTGGCTTCAGTACAGGGCCTTACTGCCACGACTCTCGTAACGACATACGCTGGAAGTACCGCATCACAACCTATCCCGACAGCCTCGAGTCTATCGCTATCGGACACCCAAGGAAATTCCTCCGGAAATAATAACGCTGTTATCATCGGCGCCAGTTTAGCAGGCGGGGCTGCCGTCCTCGCCCTCGTGGTTGCCTCCTTGTGTTATCGCAAGTATAAAAGGCGCAGAAGTAATGAGGCCAAGAGACTGCGAGCATCACCATTTCCATCTGTCGCAGTGCCTTCTATTCCTCCAAATTCTTTTGAAAGGACCTCGACGGAAGTTCGAGGAGGGTTTCCCACTTTTTCTGAGGTACGGACTTGTCTGTCTGTTCCCGCTGCTCATATCGATTTATTATTATCCCCGGGTAGTTACGAACAAGACACAAAGTCGCAACATCAAGCCCTCCGACCTCAACGAACCAACCCACTGCCGTTTCCGTTGATGGTCAGGCCAGTAGTCTCGTCCAGCAGGTTGAATTGCTTCGGGACGAGGTATCGCGTCTTCGTGGCCTACACAGTCAGAGCCAGAATTTTCCTGATCTGGTTTCGCGGCCGCCCAGCCCACCCCCGAGATATGTGTATTAGGATCCGTACAACGGCAACAGTCGTTGTTCTACGTTGTGCGTGTGTTCTCGGTGGTACGAGAGTTGTGGCTCTTCTTGCTGTATAGTTACACGTATGTGAGCAACGTTTCGATAGTTTTCACGTTTTAATCTGGACACATTACTATAGGACAAGGACGTGCTACCCGAGGATCTAAAAGTAGTATTCGAGGTTACTATAATCGTAGGCATCAGCAAACCATCCCTCTGACATAATTATGGCTCCAGGGGTCAAAAGACCATGACAGTCTGGAGAGTCTGGAGGATGCTGGGAGAGTCCTGGAGGATGCTGGGAGATACTGGAGAAATATCAGGAATTGGTGGGGTATTGGATCAGACCCAACCAAACACACTAAACTTTGCCAAACAATCCAAACCTGACCAAACAATCCAAACAAACCAAACTAAACAAATCAAACCAAACCAAACAAACCAGCCAAAC
>JBBPMD010000831.1:0-13091 GCA_038090095.1 Zangia roseola | reverse complement strand
GAAAGTGAATTTTATTTTATTTTATTTTATTATCCCGTGACGTGGCTGTGCACATTGTCACTACCTAACCACCATGACTGCTTGCTGCGGTCGCTTATTCCGCTTTTTGCATGCGTTCCTTACTCCCATCGCGTTGATAATCTCCTTCTCTTGTCTTCTTACTTTTGTATTTATCCTTTATCAGCCCACACCCGGTCCTGGCACCGCGCAACGTCTCGGATGGCAATCCTGGGATGCAGTCTCACCCAACTTTGAGAACGGGACCACCCCCCCAGAGGATCGACCGAGCACGGACTGGTGGAACGCGACGACGCCAGGCGAAGACCCCTCCAGTTATCCCTCCGATGCTTGGATGCCACTTTGGCCGCACGACACCGGGCGTACGTCTGCATCGCCATCCACCACTTTCTTCTGACGCTTGTCACTCAGTGTCTGAGCTTGCCATCACGAGGTGTTTCGTTCCACCTGCGCTCGTTGGGGACATGTGTACACCCGAGACGAGCGTCGAAATGGACGCTATCAAGGGGAAATGGGTGCGTGTGGATCGGGATTTGAACAAGGAGAGCGGGGTATGGTCTTTGGTGAGCCCTACCCCAGTTCAGATATGACACCAGGTGTGCTCACTTGGTCTTAGAACATATATTACCGACGCACGAGGCGTCTCGATATTCCCCTAATCACCGACCTCCAACTTCTTCCGCCAGGGGAGGAGCCTACTCCACTCACAGACTCATGGTTCAAAGTCGATCATTCTATTCGGGACGGCGTCATGTCAACAGACCCCCTTTTCCTATGGTACAAGACGGAAAAAACGATGCAGGAGATGACCACAGAGGAGAAGAACACCATCGTCACGGAGATAGACGTTCTCTTCGGTGAAGATCGCCCCTGGTATGGGTTTGACAAGCTGGAGCCACCAGTGACGCCAGAAAAGGAGGGCCGCATGTCTAGCGTCCATGTGACGTATCGCAAAGGCATCAAACGTAAGTCAAGATGGTTCAGATGCGCAATGGCCGTTTACATAGAATCCCAGCCGTTCCTCGGGCACCACCCCTTCACTTTTCAAATGACGGTCAGTTCAAGATTCTCCAAGTTGCTGATCTCCATTACTCGGTGTCCCGCGGTGTTTGTCGTGATACGGTGCTTGATCCGTGTGTTGCCTCGGATAACCTCACGAATTCCTTGTTGGGCCACGCCCTCGACATAGAGAAACCGGATTTCGTCGTGTTCTCCGGCGATCAGCTAAATGGACAAGGCACGTCTTGGGATCCCAAGTCAGTACTCGCAAAGTTTGCCGTCGAAGTGACAGACCGAGGAATCCCGTGGGCAGCTGTGTTTGGGAACCACGATGAAGAGAACGGGGATCGCAAGGCGGAACAAATGAAGATGATGCAGGCGCTTCCCTATTCGCTTGTCGAGCGTGGTCCCAAGGATATCCATGGCGTGGGCAACTATGTTCTCAAGGTCCGGAGTGCAGACCGGTAAGTTGTACTTCCAAGGCAGGTGGCTATATGCGCTCATGCTGGCTGATAGTTCCATGACACATTTGTTGACGCTGTACTTTTTGGATTCTGGATCGTACTCCAAGGGATTTATGGATTGGTTTGGCTACTTTTTCCCTACCGAATACGACTGGATCCGTACGGTGAGCCTCGCATATACTTGGCACTGTCTTGGAAACTGAATCGCTATTGTTAGGACCAAATTGATTGGTTCTTGCAACAGTCTGCCTCGATCGATCCCATTGAACGCCCCTTCCAGCCAGACACGTCGGACGATGATTTCGATGAACGGCAGTCTGACCAAATTGCACCCACAACCAAGCATGCCAAGCCGAATGCACTAATGTTTTTCCACATCCCGCTGTATGCTCTTCCCTCTGGAATGGCAATTGTGTCCTGACTACTTGCTCTAGACAAGAATCGTACGGCGTACCAGACACTGACAGTCGTACTGGGAAACCGCTCGACTATGGTCAACATGACCTCGAGGGTGCAGGATCTGCGAAAAACAGCGACGGGATGTTTGAAAACGGATTGCTCAAGGCACTGGAGAGCGACCATAGGGGTAGCGGTGTCCTTCCTGAAGTCAAGGTGGTGGCAAACGGCCACTGTCACAGTAAGCGGTGATGTCAGTGCGGGTTAGCGTGCGCTGACTGGCGTGCCAGTAACGGAAGACTGTAAACGTGTGCAGGACATGTGGTTGTGCTTCGGTGGTGGCGGGTGGGTCGTATTGTTGGTCCCCATCAGTCGTGTGGCTGACTTGATTCTAGCTCGTACTCGGGTTACGGGAAGGTTGGGTAAGTCTGTCTGTTGTTGTCGACGGTGTCGTATTGACTGAGTGACAAGGTTCGACCGACGGTTCCGGATCTACGACATCTCTGACTATGGTGAGACAATCAAGACGTACAAGCGTACCGAGCACGATGAAGTGGTGGACGCGTTGGTTCTTGCTGGGAGCGGTGCTGCGCCGTACAATATGGTGACTTTGTAGACTAGACTTGGTAGTTCTTTTGTATGTATACTTTGGACCTTGTTTTTATTTCCCACAGCTTGTTTCGTGCATGAGCCACTACTTGCACTAATGGCTTCTTCCCAACCCCCGTCCAACGATGGCCATAAATCTCGCAAAGATAACCACTCCGTCACTTCAACACTCTCCTCTTCCTCCTCCTCGTCCCGCTCAGGTCGGGTAGCCAATGTAAGTATGGGTGTGGTCGACCTGGTCCCCTCTGATCGCTTCTACTTAGCCTGCAGTCGAGTCGGCCGTCACAAGGCTGCTCGTAGCAATAAAGCAGCTCCTCGAGTCCCTCACAATGTGGAGCAACCTCCAACTCAACGAGTCCCAAATTAGCGACGTCTACGTCCGTCTAGGCAATGACTTCAACGCAGCAGTGGCCGCCTTCGCAGCCTTTGATATTGAAATGACGTGCGTGCCCCATCACCATATGCACCCTGTACCGCCCCCGTCCTCGTGCTGATGCCCACATATATGTTTAGAGACCTCATGTCCATACCCGAAGACCTACGTGACGTTCTCGAAACCTGTTTGGCTGAAGACGCAAACCCAGAAAACCTGGCGATATATCTACCCAAGGTCCGCGCGATCATTACGCGCCTCCTGCAGGGCCTCCGCAGCAAACAATCCATGTACCGACGCATCATCTCTGATCACCAGCCCTCGTCCCGCCATCGCTCTGGTACATCCCACTCCCGCACGGGCTCCCGCTCGTCCAAGTCCGATAAGCCATCGAGGCACGACGACGATACTACGAGATCACGCCGCTCGCAGTTATCGCGGAGCTACGGTCATGTTGACGATGAACGGCATGTGGAGCGAGAGAGGGAGAGCACCCATGCCTCGCGGCACTCGGCAAAGCCCTCTCATGCCTCCAAGCCGTCTGAATCCCAGATACAGCACACCCCACGTATGACGCCACCCCCGGTCTTTCAAGAACCGGATGACGACCCGCCTGCACACGAACGAACGGTCACCAACGGTCATGTCCCTCACGTGCCACAGCTTCCCTCAAGGAATTCTCAGCCTGCAAATACGCCGTCTTATAGCACTCAGGAGCAGCCCTATGCACCCACGGAACCCGTGCCGACGCCTCCTAATCCACGTGCATCTCAGCCAACAACGCCAGATTTGGATAGGGACGTGCCGTCGGCCCAGTCTGTTCCAGTGCCCCCTTCGGTCAAGCGCTACTCACTTGTTGATAAACCTGTCTCTTCACCACCCCCATCACCACCTACTGTCATCATCGAAGAGCCCGCCCCCGATCGGATCAACACCAATGGTGTCGACACATCTCCTCCCCAAACGCCGCCCATAGATGTCCCAGACACACCAGCAGTCGCCAGTTCGCTTGCCGCGCTCAAGAAGAGCGAGGCTCTCGAACGACGAGCGTCCAAACGCTTCTCGACCTATCATTTCAGCAAGATGACCGGGGGTGCGATCACGCGTGAGCGTAGCATACCGGCGTCCCCGAACCGTCGGTCGATGGCGGCGGCCTCATCGACGTTGACACCCGGGGATTTGGCTGTCTTGACTGAGGTGGACGAACCCGAGGGGAAATGGGATGGGAGTGTGAAACGTATAGGGCGTACCCCATCGCCTGCGGTGGAAATCGCACCGCCGGTCCCGCCATTACCACCTTCAGTGACGGAGGCGGTACGTCCGCCGCCACGGACGACATCCCGCCTCAGTAAATTGGCAGAGGAAATCGAACCGGAGGAGTCTCTACCGAGGGCATTCCCGGTTTTCCTCCAGGTCGGCCGAGAGGTGAAGAAGATCGTTCTCGAGCCTGGGTTGACGTTTTCGTCTCTTCGCATGCTTTTCGTGGATAGGTTCTCTTATAACCCAGGTATGGAGAACTTTCCGGCGATCTATATACGGGATCCGTCGAGTGGTGTGCAATATGAGCTGGAAGATATTGATGAAGTGAAGGAGAAATGTTTGTTGTCTCTTAATATCGAACGTGAGTCGTCGTTACTACAGATGTGGCATTCGCTCAACGCGCCTCTTGCAGCACTGGATCAGATCAAGCAACATATTGATGCACAGATATCTACATTGTCCAACGATTTGAAGGAACTCAAGAGCGTGATGGCTACCAACAGGCGATCGTCTGCCCACTTTAGTCCCTTTGTCGCGCACGACTTTGCTGAGAGTACACCGGTTGCGGATCGTCCCACGGAGAAACAATTCGCGCACGTCGCTCACCGGCTCTCGCGTATCGTCGGCGACGCCAGCAATTGTTCCAACCCCTTTATCCTCCCCCAAACAACTGGCCAATCGCTCCAGCTCCAACCCCAAGCTACAGGCGCGTCTGTCATGTCCGAGTACTCGAGCCGCGTCGTAGACGATCTCAAGATCCAATTCGATGAGGTTCAAAACCTCCGGCGGGACCTTGGGATCATGCGGCAGCTCTACACCGAATTCATGAAGTCCACCAAGGAATCGCTTGGTACGCTACGTACGCAGACACAATCTGTCAAGCAGCTCGCGAACGCCAAGGTGGGCGGTGCACGCGCGTACATTGATACGGGCAAGTCCAAGCTCGATTCGCGGAGCCAAAACGTGTTGACCAAGATCGAGGAGCTGCAAGACACCGTCGAGGGTTTCAAAGACGACGTAATCAAGCGCCAAGTGACGCCCAAACCCCAAGTGCTCAAGACGATCCTGGACGACGTCGTCTCCACCACGGCCGAGCTCACCAGCCTCAAAGAACACATTGACACGATCAGACCGATGTGGAAAAAGACGTGGGAAGAAGAGCTGCAAAATATCGTCGAGGAGCAGGGGTTCCTGGGTCATCAAGAAGAGCTGCTGGCGGATTTACTCGAGGATCACAAGGCGCTCACCGAGGTATTTGGGCACGTCCAAAAAGTGATTACGATACGCGGTACAGCACCAGGCGGCCGTGGCAGCGCACGAGGACGTGGGTTCAAACCCCCACCCGTCGACGAAGGCCACGCTGGGTTGAGCACGGTCATGATGGAGATCCGAGGCGCGGCAGTCGATCCCGAGAAACGGATGAAAGCGATCGCGGCGAACCAAAAGGTGCGCGAAAAGGAGCTGGCGGGTCGGTCAGACGCGTTCCAAAACGAGTTGTCGGGGTTCGTGAATGGGAAGAAGCTCAAGATGACGGGGGGTGCGGAGGAGGCGGAGAGGGTGCGGCAAAAGCGGAACGAGTTGGCACTGAAGGCCATGTTTAATGCGTCCTCGGAGGCGACGCCAGCGTCGCCGTCTGTCTAGGTGGTTTCGTGGATGGTCTGTCAGTCACATCATGGGACGGTTTCTCTGTTTCCTTGTTCTTTTGACCCCTGCGCGTTTCCATGTTTCACGTGTTCCCGACCACACACGTCGTCGTCGTCATGGGGTCGTGCCTACCTTGTTCATCCTGCACGTCATTGTATACAGTACATAGTGTTTTCTTTCGGACATGTCATCACACACGCCTTTTCTTATTTCGTCTTGTTCAAGACAGGCTGGTTAGAGAAATTAACGTATTTAATTATCATCAGCATCCTATGTATCTTAGAGTTCATAAGGCGTGTAGGAGGTGTCCGGTGGGTATCGATTGTAGTGCAAGACCATAGAAGGGATGATCAGACTTGCATTGCTGCAGTTCTACAGAGGTAACGACTCTGACTCGTATCAGTACTGGGTTTCGGAATTCAATCAGGTTTTACATTGGATGTATAGTCGACGCTAGTCTAGCATATACAGGGCGGGGGTCATACTGTCCAGCGATCAATCGAGGCTCCGAGTGCTACTAGTTAGACTATGTCGTTGTATCCAGCCCTCGGTGCGTCACCTAACTCGAAAGGAAGACGGACTGTCGTATGTATTTCGTCATCGTCCCGCGCCGCGGTAGAAGCAATGTATTTAACCTCCATCGATGGATCTGGGTGTCACGGAGGACCCATTTTTGCAATATGTGGACAGATTGTGCGTATTCGCAAGATCATCTACAAATATACCTTTATGTGTTTACCAGTTAACCATCTAAACGAGCCGTTCTTCTAGCCCTCACCGTCGCCTTGTCTCTTAGGCACACATGCCTGCGGTGTGAGCGCTTCAGAAACGGGCAATAACCCAATAACGTTCGATTTCCTCGAAACTATAGGATCATCGCGTGAGTAACGAGACCACCGTCCATAACAATAGAACGCACTATGTCGGCAATGGATCGATCTTGGAAAGAGGGCAGACCATCAGAGCAAGGCCTCGAGTGAACACGTCAAAACACAAACCTGTTTACCCCCGTAGCGAGCTGCCCCCTGGTTCAACCAGCCAACGAAAAATGTAATCGTCGCTAATCGCAAGTCAGGCCTCGAACCGACACGAAGAGAAAGACGACTTGCCTACAAACGTCTCCGAACCCCACCACATCGCATGCTTTCCGTACCCGCCACGTTCTTTGACGGTCTTTTCATGCAAGGCCTGCATCGTCTGCTTGTTTGGCAGTTTGGCGGTGTTCGACCAGACTTTGGCCAGGGCGAGCGTGATGTAGTCTGTGAGTGGGAATGCGTGTATACCTTTGGCCACTGTACGTATGGTCCCGGATGAGTGGGCCGCGAAATAGGTCACGATAAACGGGCTACGAACTGCTGAGGAATACGAGAGTGGGGTCTTGGATGTAAAACTGATCGAGGTACAAGTCGCGGATGTGCGAGCCGTCCACGGGGAGGAAAGGGGTTACTGTCTGCGCAGAGCCTTCGTGAGGCTCCTCCGTCGCACCGTCATAGTATTGTGGCAAGAATGGAAACGAGTATCGGAAACCGGTGGTGAATATGACGCTATCGATGCCCGATATAATCTAGCGTTCAAGTCAGTCTGCAGCTCAAAGAGAAGCAGAGGCAGAACGAACAGTTCCATTCTTGAGCTCGATGAGTCCAGATTGGATGGAAGACCCAACTGGCAGAGGTAAGAATTGGTTTATTTCCCCAATCAGTGTCGTATTTTGGGGAATACGGCGCCTGGGATTCCCCAGGCTATAGCGCAAGGTATCTTGTAGCAAGGTAAAAGACGTGGAATGGCTTTCCGTGGTTTTACCACATACCATTATTATCCTAGAATGTCGTGCAAGGTTAGATCTTGTCGGGGCTGGTAAAACGATGCATATTCTGACCCGATAGGACACACAGACCTTTTGCGCTTGATGGTTAAGGTCTCTGGCTATTTCAGACCCACTAATCTGTTGATTTCATTTAGTGGAAGAACAAGCATCACTCTGATAATTATCTTACAGATGCTCCAACGACAAGTACCGTTTGATTCGCATATGCCTCTGGTCGTCGATATTGCCGCGAGTGACGGATGGATGTAGGAAAGCTCTTAATCCACTCCTCCAGACCGGGTATCGACGGCATGGACGAAGCGCTCAGCTTTCCCGAAGCAACCACGACAGCGTCGAAGTCCTACCATCCATCCATGAGGTATAAAATTTGATCCAGATATGGGAGAAAAGGAAGCGCACCTCGGTCCACCAAGTGGCCTGGCACGTGTTTCGACTGGTCGGCTCAAGAGACTTGAGCCAGAGTCTCCATCCTTGCTCCTGCCCGGCTTCGTTGATTCGCTTCTCGATAAGCTCGACACGAGTATTGTAAGCCGTCGTGGGGTTGTTGTCATTGCTATTGATGTTGCGAAAGGAAGCGTAGGACCGAACATAATTGCAGACTTGATGTTGTGTGAGTTCTGATGTCGATAGAATATATGAATGACCCAATTGAATGACATAGGATGGAAAACGTGCCCTATGGTGTGCCAGCAGGCCAACGCCATTGAAGAAACTAAATACGTCAAAGGAGTTCAGCTCTATGACATTGACTTGGAGATGATGCACCGACCTCTTGCAAGAGCTAAACGAACATTCCAGTTTATCTTTAGCCACCTGGATAGCAATTGTGACGTACCGCAGGCGTATTCGAAGTCATTGAATTCCAGATGGGTTTCGGCCCTCTGTGATCCCTCCGAACCTCGCCCTCGTCGTCTTCAAATTCCTCAGAATAGGGAAAGTCGACGCCCACTGGGGGGAGAGATGGCACGAAGTCACCGATCGCGGCTGCAACGTTTGGCACCGGGCTATCGAGTGGAATTTCTTCAGTATAGTGCCAATTACCCCCCGGCACGCTATCCCGCTCAAATATGCGAACGTCTAGACCGACTTCTGTCAGTTCATGGTGTGCGAGCAGGCCGCTAAGCACAGTCGACCGTGAGTTTATGCTATGATGGTTGGGGGAGATGTCGGTACCTTGGGCCAGCACCGATGATGGCGACCTTCCGGATAGGCCAGTCAAACTCGAAGTACTCGTTTGACTCGGCTTCCTGAGACGACGGTGCAGAAAACGGGTTCTGCACGCCTGCAGCCGAAGCAACAGCAAGCAGGACGAGGCTAAAGATTAGTCGCATCAACATTTGATATTGACGTTGACTGTTTGCCTATCACACAGACGAGCGCTCGTCTGTGAAGAAATCAGATGAGGCTCACGGTGTCAATACTTGACCTGACGTGAATTCGGGGTCAAGTACGACTGGGACCAAACCCTGGTTTCGGAACTCGCCAGTGAGTTCCAGATGCCGTGCGGTGATTGAGTTGATGCAGCAACTTGAAGTCGGAAAAACGGCCCGGCGACTCTGTCCCGCCTCGCTTAGAATTGAGTCGGAGGTTTTTCTTTCTGACATGACTCGAATTGACACTTCCGAACTTTGTGAACGAAGTTCTCATATAACAAAAGCGACAAAATACCTGGAAATTCCGTGATTCCGTGGGTTGTACTTGCGTATCGCTGGACGTGAAGCCTTTCCGACGAGATTTGACGTTGTCGTCCAACTGGTTGTGCTAGTTCATTGAACGCCCGGGACGGCAGATAGGACCAAGGAAATGGTATATTCCACATTTACTTACTGTAATATCATTGACTTGCGTTCCAAGATGGAATCTAAAGTTCGCCAGATGTTGATTCGCCCCACTGCCGCGTCACTCACTGAGCTTGTCATGGGACGGTCATTCACTTCTGCCGCCAACGTATTTTGCACGCGTCCAACACCCCGATGCCGCCGCTTGCTGGAAGCTTGCGACACAGGGACGGAACCCGCGAGTCATCGAGAGAACCTAATAGTGTTATTTTTGATGCCTGGCCACAATCCGGACGATCTCAATGCGATGATTGAAACCAGGAACAAAAGCACACGAATCCCCAAGTCCACCAGTGCGATCATATGCCTTGAGTGTGACACCTCTCGTCGTACTATACGATGTTCGGTGGTGAATGCGCCCAGCGTGGGTAGACACAAAGGCCACTGGCAAGTAGAGGGGGACGAGTGGGACGGCGGTGGCTCGGCCGTAGCTCCTGGTAGGTTCAGATATTAATCACTGCGTGATCTACGGAGCTGTTTCAGGCTGAACGCTGTGCTGGGTTGATAAATCACACGTGGTCTTTCCTCGGATCCCTTGCACTGATAGCTTCAAGTGCATTACAGATCCAGCCTCACCATTAGCACGGAGCCCACATCCACCAAGTGTACGCCGACAGGTGTTGAGTGATACTGTAATTTGCTTCTCGTTGCTTCCCTCGCAGGAATAGTTGTGCAGTTGTCCAAGGAATCACCTCGCATGCCCCCTCATGGTTGAGGTCTTCCTTTTCATTTGTCTCCGTTGCCATACGTACATTAGTTCTTTATCCTCATCATTGTTCCTTACGCGATTCATTCCCGAACCATTGTACTGCAGGGTAGTAGTATAAGAGTTGGCCTGTACTGTTTGTTCATCGTCGGGTTAGAACCCCGTATTTCTCTTCTCACTCGAGTTCGAACGCACCGACCCCCATTTCTCGAGACTTCCCTTCGGGGTTTTCGCTAATCTCTATAGAGCCCATTCGTCTCCAATGGCGAACATTTTCTTCGAGTTGCACGCAGTCGTGGACTCTATCTGATCAATTGACCCTTGTCTCCTCTGAGGAGCGTTTGAAATACAGTTAACGGTTGAACACGATGCATGCCAACATACAATATCCCCCCTCGTACACTCATCATACGCTCAAGGTAGTCACCAGTCGTCCTCACATAAGAAATCATATGCCTGCCTCTCGTCCGTCCATCCAAGCCCAAGGGACGACATGACTTTGTCGGCTTCCTTGGGCACGCTGACCTCGGGCGGCTGTCCGAAGCGAGCAATTTGCCAGTAATAGATAAGCTCGTTCGCGCTGGTCACTTTGTGAGTTCAAGTTCGCCCACACTCGCGTATGACCTACTATATAGGCATGGCATCGACCTTGCCAAAAAATATCGTCAGCATCCGAACCTTGACAAAAACGAACGCCAGCATACCTGCTTCCCACCATACTTGGCAGCAGACTCGTTCAACCAGCCGATCAAGTATCGAACGTGGGCTACAACATCGTCCAGAAAACGCAACGAGAACGGAGACACGACTTGCCTACAAACCGCGGATGTCCCAGTCGTAGCAGCTTCTTTCCGTACCCGCCACGTTCCTTGACCATTTTTTCATACAGTACCCGCATGGTCTGTTTATTGGGCAGCTTTGCGGTGTTGGTCCAGACTTTGGCGAGTGCGAGAGCTGTATACTTGAGCGTTGTGAACGTCTGTATCGCTGTCTCGACTGTGTTTCTTGGTTAGCCGATCATCAGGCATGACATATAAGGGCCACGAACTGCTGAGGAACACGAGCGTGGGGTCCTCAAGATAAAATTGATCAAGATACAAGTCTCGTATATGTGAGCCGTCCACGGGGAGAAAAGGTGACTCCGTCGCAGCGCTTCCATGGGTGGGATTATCATAGTATTGTGGCAAGAACGGAAACGTGTATCTGAAGCCGGTGGCGAGTACGACGCTATCAATTCCCGATATAATCTTGGCGCGGTGCCCATCATTGAATAACCATCTAACAGCAAGTAAACAAACGAAACGCACAGTGCCATTCTTGAGTTCGATGAGCCCAGACTGAATGGGAGATCCGTCGGGGATCGGCAAGAACTGTTTTATTTCCCCAATCATGGTCGTGTTTTTTGGGATCCTGTTCCTGGGATTTCCCATGGTAAAGTCCAAACTCTCTGTAAAGAAAGGTCAAGGAGCACGGGATCACTGTGGACCTCTCAGCCCGCACCATTGGTAGTCTTACACGTCGAACAAGAATCAGAACTCATCAAGTCATGGTCATGGTTGGTATCTCACCCGGAAAGACACGTAAACCTTTTGTGCCTGAATATTCAAGTCTTTGGCTACTTCTGACCCAGTAACCTATTGTTTTATCAGCAGTGGACAAAAAGAAATCCGGAGAACAGCCTACAGATGCACCGATGACGAGTACCGTTTGGTTGGCGTACGTTTCTGGTCGTCGATATTGCCGCGAGTGACGAATGAGATCGGGAAACTGCCGCGCCCAATCTTGCAGACCGACGATGGACGGAATGGATGGCGCATTATACCTGCCCGACGCGACCACCACAGCGTCGAAATCCTATCATTCATCCGCGGGATCAGATACAGGAAATAGACGAGAAAATGGAGGCGCACTTCAGTCCACCATGTCACTCGGTATGTATTCAAGCCAGTTGGCTCGAGAGATTTGAGCCAGAGTCTCCATCCTTGTTCCTGCCCACCGTCGTTGATTTGCTTTTTGACACATTCTACGCGGGTGTTGTAGGCCATTACGGGGTTTTTGTCGTTGCTATTGATGTTAAGATAGGATGCATATGATCGAACATAGTTGCGAATTTGATAATGCGAGAGTTCTAGTGTCAAAAGTATGATGTATGTGTAGCGCGACGTGACAGTAACTTACCCCATGGTGTACCTTCAGGAAGAGGCCATCCAGGAAGCTAGTCGACATCCATCAACTGAAAGACCATCAACTTGGTTGGCCCACCCACCTCTTGCAAGGGCTATAACCGCCAGCCAGACATCAATATTTCAACCTGGGCTCTTACATACGACGGCAACGTACCGCAGGCAAGTTCACGGTCAATGACTCCCAGAGTGGTTTTGGTGCCCTGTGTATTCTCTCAACCTCGCCGTCATCTTCAAAATCTTCAGAATATGGGAGGTCAACGCCCGGCGGTGGGAGCGAAGGGATGAAATCGCCAATCACCGCTGGAGCATGCGGTACGGGACTGTCGAGGGGAATCTCGTCGGTATAGTGCCAGTTCCCCCCCGGCACACTGTCTCGCTCGAAAACGCGGACGTCTAGACCAGCTTCGCTCAGTTCACGGAATGCGACCAGCCCACTGAAGTCGAGGCAGTGCACGTGAGTCATGATATACTTATCGGAGGACGGGGTACCTTGGACCAGCGCCAATAATTGCGACCCTCTGGATAGGCCGGTTGAATTGGAAGTACTCCGAATTGTCCTCAGGTTCTGATGTAGACAGCGGTTGTTGAACGCTGGCCGCCGAAATGGTGGAAAGCAGGACGAGGCCAAAGATTGATCGCATCGATACTTGACTATGGGTGACTGGCCAGGGAAAGGAACCGATTATATCGTTCGGAAGTACATATACTTACGCATAGTTCGGTTATGTCGTACCGGTAGTGCTGTGCCTGCCCGGCCTGAAGCCGTCGAGCCG
>JBBPMD010000830.1:0-13104 GCA_038090095.1 Zangia roseola | reverse complement strand
GCTGAAATCGGCAGGAAACCATCTATCTATCGTTCCAAAGTCTCGAAGGAAGATGCATTGCCTCCTCCAGTTATCTCACCGCTTGTCTCTCCCGCCAGACCACGCGTTGTTACCGGTCCCTCAAGTATGAAGTTGACGCAATTCTCCACGCAGGAAGGTGCCGGCCTGAGTGTCCCAGGCTCATGTCTGCCTTCTGCGCCGGTTCTGGAACAAATCCAAGCGCGCTCGGGATCGTTGCCTTCAATTGTCCGGGATTTCGCTTGCATGTTCCCTGGCGACGAAAGTTACCCTGCAGACTTTCCAGAGTCCCTACGAGTCTAAGACGTCGAGCAACAAATTACACTGTTACATTCCTAAATGTCTATTAGGACCAATGCTACATAAACTGCACTGATCGTCGAAGATATGGCCCTATTATTCCAAACCCATTCGTGAGCGAGGTGTTCCTTCTACCTCTCGCACTGTCGGGAGGTTCTTATCCGACGCGCCATCGTCGGGTACCCGAAAGGTCACTTCTGAGTTTTCGACCTGCTCGGTAAGAGCTGCCGCTGCTGTCACTTTGGCACCATTCTCGGCCTCTACCTGTGCGAGCTTGTCGTCGTCAGCTACTCGATCTCCAAAGACTTCTCCAAGTTCCTCGAGTGTCTTGTGTGCGGTCTCGGGGTAGACGAACCAAACCACGATGAACGAAAGGACGCAGAAGCCGACCAAAAGGAAGTAGTAACCCGCACCCATGACTTGGAAAAGTGGAGGTGTGATGAACGCGATGATGAAGTTGAAGAGCCAGTTGGTGCCTGTGCTTAACGACATGCCTCTGGCGCGTGCGCGGAGCGGGAAGATTTCGGCGCCAAGGAGCCACGGGGCGGGCCCCCAGGTAGCCCCGAAGAAGAAGAGATAGAAGCAAACGCCGAAAAAGAGGCCATCAGCAGCGGGGATGCGTGAGGGTCCTACGGGAAGGCTGTCGGCATAGTACTGGAGACCGCCAACGATGGAGAGGGAAGCTGCCAGCAGGACACTGCCGATCAAAAGGAAGGTGCGCCGACCCCACTTGTCGATGAGGAACATGGCAGGGATGGTACCGGCACAATATACGAGGGCGCAAGCGCCAGCGTAGAGGAGGGAACGGGTGATGGTGAATCCGGCGCGAGTCAGGTTGGATGGCAAGAAGTACAGGATGGCGTTGATGCCGTTAAGCTGAGCAAACATCTGACAGGTGATGCCGACGATGGAACGGCGGGTATATTGGCAGAAGACCTGACGCCAAGTGGCTTGACCCATTTTGCGTTCAAAGTCGACGGTGGCAACAATTTCGACGTAGGTTGCGAGGACTTTGGGGTGTCTTGTGTCGCCGGCTGCGTGAAGATCTGCAAGAACGTGCAAACCTTCCTGTTCGAAGCCATTTGCTACGAGCCATCTTGGAGTTTCGGGAAGGATGAATGTCCAGGCGACGAGGATACCGGCAAGCGCAGCTTGTACGACGTATGGACCTCTCCAGGAGATCTCGGAAGGCATGGCGAAAAAGAAACCGAAACCGACCCAAGCAGAGACCGCATAGCCAAGGTTCAAGCAGATGTACTCAATACAAACGAAGAGCCCGCGAGCATGACCGGGAGCGATCTCGCACTGCAAGACCGGAACAGTCATGGAAAGGATGCCGACCCCGATTCCTTGGATCGATCGACCGGCGATCAAAGCCGGAAGGTTTGGGGCGAAGATCTGAATGAAGGCGGCGATAAGGTACATGGTCGCACCGAGACGGACTGACATGCGTCTGCCCATGATATCGCAGATATAGGCCGCCAAGAAGGACGCAAAGAATGCGGTGATGTTCAGGCAGGAGACAGTGATGGCTGGGTGCGTTGTGTGGGCACGCTGGACAGAGAGAGAAACGAGAGAGGACACACCTTGGACCCAGGGGTCGACACCTGTGTCACCGGCCTGGATTTGTGCTAACGTCACTGTCTGTCCGAACATGCGTTTGATGAAAGATGGTTGGACCTGGACTGCGGCGATGATCCCTTGTCCGTAGCCGAACATTGCGTCGCCCAGCGAGGCAAGAGCGGAGGAGGTGTATAGGAGTGGCCTGCCAACCAACCATCTTGGATAACGAGCGGAGTAGACACGCGGCCGCAAGCGGTCAGTGAGTGTCATCATGATGGTATCCGAGGGAGAGTTGTGAATGCGTAGGAGGAGAAAGAGAATATGGGCATGGTTCCGGCCCGTCCAGGTATTTATGTGATCCAGAGGACGTACATGTTCTGAGACTTACCTTGGCCCGGATTGAAACCGGGCGGGTTGAGCAATGACCAAAGGAGGTCACGAACGGATCAGGAAACATCCTGCCAAATAAATACGTTCACAAGTTGAACTTGATCACCCCAACATGACCGGTCGTCTTCAGAACAAAGTCAGTCTCTGTCCATTCTATAAAGGTGCTGATCCCGATCTTCCTAGTCTGCCCTCGTCACCGGTGCTGGTTCGTGAGTCGGACGTTCCACATGTGTCTATCGACGATAGCAGATGATGATCTCACAGCGGCATCGGTCTTGAAACATCGCTGCTCTTTGCAAAGGAGGGCGCGAATGTCTTGCTAGTAGACATAAATTTGCCAGCCGCTGAGAAGGGCGCATCCTTGGCTAACCAGCGGTTCCCGAATGTGAAAGCGTTGGCGATCAAGGCGGACGTATCGAAAGAAGAAGATATTAAAGCCGCCGTTGAGACTGCCGTCAAAGAATTCGGCAGGCTCGATATCATGGTGCGAGACCGATCCGAGTGTGTTGTCCGGGACCTCTATTCACCTACTACCTTTTAGTTCAACAATGCCGGCAAGTCGGACGCGCGTGTCTTATGCTGGATTTCTTTCTGATCTACTCCAGGAATCATGCATCCTGAGGACGACAATGCCCTCAACACCGAGGAGCGGATCTGGGACCTTACGATGTCCATCAACGTTAAAGGTGTCTGGTGGGGATGCAAGTACGCGATTCTTGCGATGCGGCAGAATCCTGTGGACGAGTCAAAGGGCCTCCGTACTGGAGGGAGCATTATCAACACTGCGAGTTTCGTGGCCGTCATGGGTGCAGCTACTCCCCAGCTGGCTTGTGAGTATTTTCCGGATATTGACATCCGTTGTCTCGTATTCACCTATCCGTTATCGCAGACACTGCGTCAAAGGTACGCCCGTCCGATAATTTACCTGTCTGCGACTTGATTTCAATGCAAGGGAGCCGTGCTCGCGATGACTCGTGAGCTTGCTATGGTGCATGCCAGAGAGGGCATTCGCCTGAATTCGCTTTGCCCGTGAGTACGATCCCCTGACCTCGGTTGCTCTCGCTCTAGACCGAATTCACCTCAGCGGCCCTCTGAAGACACGTGGGCGATAATCTCCTTGAGAATATGCGACCTTATCTAAAAGCGATTTAGCTCTTCTTATGGATTTCTTGAATACTGACGAGAAAAAGAATCGCCGCCTCGTTCACCTTCCCATGGGCCGTTTTGGTGAAGCAATCGAACAGGCGAATGCCACCCTTTTCTGTATGTGCGGTTGCATTTTGGTATGAGCCAGCTATAACCTCTTTTGTATCGCCAGTGGCGAGTGATGAGAGTAGCTACATGACGGCAAGTCACTGCAGTCGGCTTCTCACACGATGCTCCGGGAGTATTGTTTACCGGTGTTCAATAGGGCACAGATTTCAAGGTTGATGGCGGTCTGACATCGTGCTACGTCACTCCATTGGGGGAGCCCGCTCTCACCCCTCCTGCGAGCCTAATTTAATGGTCAAGTCCATGCGTTGTGAGTAAATCGGTACGTGCAGTGGGGTGCTCTAACGAAACTAACAGTCAGCCTCAGGTTTTGACAAGATCACCTAGCGCTTTGCAGGATATGCATCCGGATCCGGATACCTTCTGGTTTCTACCGTGTGTTTACTTAGAAGGATTTCCCTATGTCTAGCTGGTGTAATGCGCATGCTGTAGCAGTTGAAATTTGCACTATATCCGTCGAAATCCAGGAAATGTATTCCAAGCATCTCCGACCACGCGGAGCATTACAAGACAGTGGGAAGTGTAACCGAGGGTCGGGAAACGATAAAATAAATATTAACTCAGACTTGTTGGGATGGAAAGAGCTATTGCTCAGTCTACTCCCTGTGAACGGCGATACAAATACAGAAATTGGCCAGCAAAAAGAGACCCGAGACCGACCTCTCCGCATAAATCCAAAACGTTTGCCTAGGCTGGCGGTTCATATCACAGTGCGCCTCAGATCGCCTTCTTCTCCGCAGCCCGACGCTTCTCAGCCTGCTCCTTGCGTATCTTGGCTATCTCCTTTCCAACATCATTCTTGAGCTGTTTCTGTAACTCCGGGCGGTAACCAAGCTTGAAAAGTAATTCCAGGTGGACGAAGAAGGGTGCGAGTACCAAAGCTTTCACAGGAGTCTTGAGTAGCGAGTTACTTGTACAGTGGAAATCCTACCTCCAACAATATTGTCGAGCAACGCCGGCGCGCGACCTTCTGCCAGTCCATGACCAAGGAACTGCGCAACCCACGAGATGACCTGGACAATGACCGCATCCCGGATTCCGTTAGGACGGTATGCAAACGCCGTCGCTGACAACAACGACAATATCATCTGTGGTGCATAAAGAAGCTGGCAGCCCGAATTGGTCAGTTCATTCGGTCTGGGAATGACGGCGAGCTTACGGCTGCTACGGGATCGAGCATGAGGTAATAGGCTAGATAAAACGCGGCGGTGATTGCAGGCGTATTCATGTCGAAAACAAGGTAGTTGCTTAACACGTAGTGAAACGAGGGGAGAAAGGAGGGTGCGGGAATGCGGGTAGAGAGGACTAAAGCACTCCTAGGGGGTCACGTATTAGGGATGGTAAGGCCAAGAATGAAGCACGATTAAACAAGGCAAGGAAGATGACGTACCAGAGAAGAGCTGGTACACCAAAGATGTGGATAAGCACATTGACGGGATGGGAATGGTAGGAGGCGTAGAAAGCGAGCTAAAGAACCGCATGTGATCGATATGAAATCGAATCGGGAGGTGCGCTTGAAATATACGTACCTGTTTTCGAATATCGAACAAGGAGGACATGGTTGGGAAGAAGGAATGCCTGGATGACTATCCTACGACTTTGGGAAGCTGGGCAATGGACTGGCAAAGGCAGTGATCTCACCCTATTGTAATCACGGCCGACTCCGTTGTAATGGCCGACCACACAATGACAGCTCTTGGTAGCAGTTTCCAGTGAATCAGTAAAAGTAAAGATTCAAGAGCATCGATGTCCCCTGCCTGACATACATAGCCGACCACGTGATGTATTCCCCATTGTCTCAGACTGCACAGCGTGTGTCCACGTCGAAAGTATGGTTCGCTCTACCATCATAGTCCGTGCAGCCGACGCGCTGCCCCTCGCTGCCAGTGTCGATGATGAGCAAGTCTGTCTTCTTCTTCGCCTTAAGCAATGTCAGCCACTGACTCATTCCTCAGACAGAACAAGCATTGCAGGAGCACAAACAACAGGCGAAACTAATATTCAGGCGCATCACACCCAACTCCGAGCCACGGTGCTCCATTGAAAGTGGCCAATACACACTTCAGTGAGCCATCCTTTTCTCTCAAATGACGACCAACCTCAATGATGCTTTCAGCTACCTTCTCGCTGACAATGTTGTATTCCTGACCATCGCAGACAAGTCATATCCTCGGAAACTAGCGTTTTCGTACCTTGAAGAATTGTCAAAGGAATTTTCCTTGTCGTATGGCTCGAAAGTCGAGTCGGTACGGAAGCCGTACGCATTTGTCGGGTTTGGTTCGTACTAGCAGTCTAGCCGCCCCAAGACACGCATTCATAAGTTCTTCCAAAGATACCTTCATGTCAAAGACCGCACGGTTGTATCGCGATACAAGGGCTGCCAGCGCCGGGGGAGGCTCGGGCCTGGACAAGCTGAATGACGAACTGCAGGATGTCACCCGCATAATGACGAAGAATATGGAAGAACTGCTCTGGCGAGGAGATTCGCTAGATAGTACGGCCTTTTCTTTTCTACCTCTCATTGACGGATCTAACTTCCCTTCAGAAATGTCGCACCTTTCTACTTCGCTCCGCTCAGAGTCGGAGAGATATCGCAAGGCAGCAAGGAATGTCAATATTCAAGCCATGATACGACAGTATGCACCATTCGGTGCTGTGGCTATACTGTTTCTCATTCTGTTATGGTGGCGCTTTTCATGAGGCAGACTAGGTATTACTTTTGTTTCTTACATATGGTCAGGATAATCTATGCGATATTTGGCCAATGGTTTGACAAGTGAGCTGTTGCCCTGATTGCATACCTTGTGCTCGGTCTCGGACACGGATGTATTAGAGCTCTCGATGAGATCTCCGGATTTTTATGCCCTGGAATGCTGGCATCATCGGAAACTGAAGTTGCACGAGGGATAGCATGTCTCCAGCCGAATGGACAATGGCAACGCAAGAGCTTCATTGGCGATGGCATCTTTGACTGATTCACGCCCATTTGTCCGACACTCGGAAATGGTTTGTCTGATTGACACCATCCTTGAACCCATCGGAATTCAGTTCGTCACGGCCATTCATGCTCAAACCTTGCGGCGCGACCACTCGACGTCCACGCGGTTCATCCAGGCAGATACCGGAGACTGATGGGTCTAGGGAAGTGAGTTGTGGTATCACCTATCATGGATCTCTACTTGATTCAGAGGAACGAGGCGTCGGATATCCAGCCGTACCGCCATTGTCCCATCTCTACACTTGCGGTTGGTTGACTTGCCGACCGCTTGTCCGTCAAACTACCGGTAAGTAGGTGAACGACCCAGTCGGAACTGCAGAGAATCTCTGGAGAGTATCGTGGCACGTCTACTCTCGATGACGCAAATTTGAACGATGTAAGTGATGGGCTGAGGGCAAGTCGCGCCCTGAGTCCAAGGATCCTTTATCACGGTTTGCGACCATCGATTAACCAGGGTAAGTAGGGTTACGGTGCAAAATCGGAGATGGACTCGATATAGGTAATGAACACGAGGCACCCGGTACGAAATCATTATCCAACCCGTCAATGGCGCGAGAACAAAAAGGCCCAGTTCCCCCTTCCCCTTGTCTTCTTTCCTCCCACTGTCATTCCCCCGCAGCTTCATCACGAACACCATGAGTGGCTTTGAGATGCCCCAGCCTTACTCCCCGTCTTCTGGCGGTCAGATTCAGCCAGGAGCCATCACTTATACCACGTCAACGAGCCCTCAGGATGGCCAGATCATCTATCATCCGTTCAAGTAAGTGCCCGGACACATCGGTTGTTCGACGATTCACGAGTAATGTGTAATCAATAGAGCTGTCCCAGCGCGGTAAGTGTTCCGGACTTGTTACTCCAGATCATCCCTTGATGTGTTCGACAGCTACCAAACACCACAAGGCATAGTCCATGGCATACAGTGGGTTCCGGCCGAAGCTACGCAGATCCTACCCTCTGGCGCTACTCCAGCGAATGCGGTAGATCACACTTTCAACCCATCTGTCAACCAGCTGATGTCATCCGCAGGAGTTCGCCGCCTCCTGGAACCGTGGCCAGCTCTCCCGAGACGACGAGAGGGCCCTCGACAAATGGTAATTGCCTTTTGAGATACCGTCCACATCATCTCACCGTTAGCAGGCAGAGAACGGAGGAGAAACGCAGGAAGAAGGAGGAGAAAGGCTCCATCAGGCGACTCTCGAAGCAATTCGATAAAGATATGCAAGAAGTTGAGCTCCGCGCAGCACGCGATAGGGAAATTCAAACCAGAGAGCGCCGGCGCAGCTTCTATGGAGATGCTCCACCCCCAGGATACGGCGCCGCTTATACTCACAGTCCCAGTGCTACCAGCACCGCAGAGCTCGACCGCAAGTTCACCGAGCTTGAAATCGAAAGGGATGTCAAGTATCGCCAGAGGAAATATTCGACTGGTGCGGGAGATCGTAACTCGGTATATGGACCCCCTGGAGGCAGCGTTTACTCGACATCTCCTTCGGCGACATATCAGACACCCAGCGGTTACCCAGGATCCAGCCCATACAATCGTGCTCCTTCCCCGCATCGCCAACCATCTGTATACACTTCTCCCAACCCACGCCCTCAGGAAGTCTCGTCTTACCCGGGTGGCCCGGATCCGATTGCTAGGGCAGCGTCACCTTATGGCCGACCTGACCCCATCGCAAGATCCGCCTCGCCATACGGCCGTCCCCCTACTGAACCCATCGCGAGATCAGCCTCACCCTATGGCCGTCCCCCCACCGAACCAATTGCTAGATCCGCTTCACCTTACGGTCGTCCTCCCGTGGAACCGATTGCTAGAGCAGGGTCCCCATATGCGCCGCAGAGTCAAGCCCCCTACATGGCTCGTGCCCCATCCCCGATTCCTCCCGCGAATGCGCTGCCAAGCCAGGCGCCGTACATGGCTCGCGCTCCATCTCCCATCCCTCCCTCGAGAGCGCCCACGCATCGCTCCACATCTCCTTTCCCTCGAGCACCTTCACCATACAATCATCCTCAGTCCGGTGTCTATCCCACTGGGCATGTATTGGAAGGACAGCATATGTCCCGTTCCCGTGCGCCATCTCCAATGCCAGGCATTCCAACGTTCCCGTCATCCCCTCGTATGCCCTCCGCTGTCGTAGGAGACTCCCAGCAGCTTACTGCGCCCGAGGCCTTCTCGCGCCCTGCCAACGCTGCTCAGTCGTACACGCCCTTCAACACGATGATGATCCAAGAAATGGAACAGTTCTACGACCAAATCCCCAGGATGCCCCTCGTTTTAGAAACCCACGATGTTTATCACCAAGATTGGATCCGATTCATGAACGTACGTGTCTTGTCGCCACTGACCGCATGCCCAACTGAAGCCTGATTTTCTCTAACCAGGATCTCGCGCTTGCGTGGGCTGGGAAGATGCCACTCCCCGAGTTCTCGCGTGGACCGCCTCCCAAGCGTTCCACGCTCGTCGCTGATCTCATCGATCTCTGGAACTCGAGCTTCTTCCTCACGCGCCGCGTTGAGGTCGTCTTGTACAAGGGCCGCGAGCGCCGCTCGGGTGCCAATGTGGGTGCGATCGACTACAACCTGCCCGGCCTCAACGCAAACTCTTCCGACGACGACTCGTCTTCCTCTTCGTCCTCGGAATCTGAGGGCGACAGGTACGGGTACGGTCGTGGTGTCGACTTAGCAGAGTCCAGGAGACGTCGCAAGGAGAAGAAGGAAGAGAAGAGAAGGCGCAAGAAGGAGAAGAAACTCCGAAGGAAGGCCAAGGAACTCGAAAAGACATATGGGCTTTATCTGACGTATCTGCACCCCAGAGACATGCCCAGTTCCCAACATGGTTACTATGCTTAAACGGTTTTATCTTGTTCGCAACGCAATTTTTCACGACGTCTTACGCCTCTCAGATTGTGTCTCACAAGAAGAAATAGCCTCCGTAGTCACGCTGTGGCCTGTAAAATCATGTATATACACTGAAACGATAAAACAAGATACGTGTACTTCTGTGAACATTGTTGCGATGACATTCAGTGCAAGAACATTAGTCGGTGAATATACAGATATAAATTACAAGGATTACCAACCGCCCCGGCCGCGGCCTCTCGAGGAGCCATACCCTCCGCCGTATCCGCTGTGCCCGCCGCGGCCGTACCCGTTCCCACGAGTGCCTTGAGTACCCCCGGAACCACCGTAACCCCGTCCATACGGCTGAGAATGACTGGGTTGCCCATACCCACCACGAGGAGCACCCCCACGGTACCCACCGCCTCCCCCAGACCCACCATAGCCATGCATCGGTGGCGGTCTACCATTCCACCCATGTCCGCCAAACCCTTGTTGTGACGGCGGTGGGTACGACGGTCTCCCCGATTGGCCGTACGGCGAGGCCGAATGCCCGTTCGCGTGGGGGTAGTTACCCGGAGGACCGTTGCCCTGCGATCCACGATAAGAGGATCCGCCTCGCCCACCACCGCGGCTGTGGTTCTCGTTGCGTGCGGAACCGCGGCCGCGTCGCGAAAAGTCCTCAGGGGTGAGCTCTGGTTGGGGTTTGCGCACGCCGGGTAACAACATCGATCGGTGGGGTGTGAGTTGCTTTGGGAAATAGTAGAGCGCTGACAACGATCTGTCGTTCTTGATATCGGACAGATCGACCGCGGTCAGTGGCGAGTAGAACGTTGATCCTGGGATACAGTCAGGGTTCGGGAGTGCACTACCGCTGATGCCCTTAGAATCTTTAATAGGCATGGGTACCGACTGCTACATATGATGTCAGCTCACTTGGTCACGGAGACATAAGATGTTATTGACCTGCTTGTCTTTTCGCTTTCCGTAGAGGCTTTCAAAAAATGGATACAACCTGTGCTCATCTGACACATACATCACGTCACTGCCCCAGCTGTTTCGTCTCACTTCGTCCTCCGTGAGTGACGGATATCTCTCTGACATGGCCCCCAAGAGTCTTTTCTCATCGATGAAGGGAAGCAGAGCAACACCCTGCCATAGCATTTTCTTTCCATTCATGTCAACCTGGAACGAAGTTGGATAAAAGTCGATTATAGGCGATGTGGGCTCAGTCATGAGGTCATGGAAGACAGCAGGTATATGCTTTTTCGAGGCAGGAGGAAATACGCCCATGAGCTGTTCATAAGGCTTAAAGGGTTGTCCAATGGTGAAACTGATCTTCATGTCCTTAAGATCCTCAAAATCCGAGGCAAAGGGGGCAAAATGGAAGGGATAATACCACTGCCAGGAAGGTGTCTTGAGGGAAGATTATGTCAATCATTGTCCAAGCGGACTCTTATTGAAACTTACCCCTTGATAATAGTAGTGTAGCACCCAAGCAATACCTTCCACATAGTATTGAGTGAGCCTGGTACAAAGTGTTAGAAGAGAGTGCAAAGACAGATAAGGACGACAGACATCTTCCTGAACTCGGTATCCGAGCTCGGCCGGCTGAACTTTTGTTGATAATAACGATCCTTGTAGCCCGATTCGTACAACCTAAGATTCAACGAGTGTCAATGTTCCTGTCAACTGAGTGGGAGCATGAAAACGATCTCATACCTGACGTTGTCCACTTGCTCAACAGAGCCGTCGGCTCGAACCTTCATAGTGTAAGAAGGTTCCTCCTCCTCGACAGAGCTCTCAACGACGACATCCTCTTCAACTTCGATCTGCGCATCTTCAGCCTCGACTTCTTCGGCGCCCCGTTTTCGGCCTGAAGAAACTGACATCATGGACTCATCCACAGACTGTGAAAGCGGCGGAGAAGTTGAGACGGAAGCATCTGGGTTTCCAAGACCGGGAACATCAAAGTCAGAGGCCGAGTCGGAAACGTCAAAGTCGGGTTCCTGTACTTTTGCTGGAGACACAGACGATACGGCGGGTTTTACGGGCATCAGTCCTGCCAATTCTGCTTTCAGAGCTTCTGCAGCACTCATGTTCGCCAGCCTGATCGCCGCGCGATTCGCAACTACGTCTCGGTTGCTTCCTGCCAGTGCCTGGGCAGCAGCCGGTGCGTTGGCTTTTGATTGAGTAGTTGAGGGGCCACCAAGGCCTATCGAGTCTGCTTTCGCAGCAAAATCGTTATAAGTAGGTCCATTGATACCAAGGGTGGGGGAGGGACCGGTTGCATGGCGAATGTCAGGGACACTATTACCGTTCTTGTCATTGTTATCGATACGGCGCCGCTTGGCTTCATGGTCCTGACGGTTCTCGGCTGAGGTGGAGTCAGTTCCAAGCAAATTTATCCCAGGGAACTGAGTAAGGACCACGCGTACCTTCTTGTCTTCTTCTAAATATGTCGTCTTCTCTCCTTGCCAGTCCCTCGAGGATTATCTCTGCCCTCCCGAGTACTAGTTTGCCGTGATCCGTCAAGTACCCGCCCATCCTCGGAAGCTCTATTTTCCATATGTTTAGCAGTGTGTCAATCGCGCCTTCTCTGATCTCCAAACTAGGTAAATGTGGCAAAAAATCATTGCCGACGAAGAAAATCAACAGCACCCAGTCATCAATCGCTTGCTCGAAGTTGAATGAAAAAGGCGCTTGGGGCACATGAAGCTCCACTTCAAGATATTCTCGCAGGATGGAAACATCCAGGAATATGAATGGTTTTTTCTCAGGAGGGGTAGGTTTCGGTTTTTGGGCAAGACTATCTGGTTTGGGCCCAGGACACTGTGCGGCATAATGGCCCTCTTCACCACATATTCGACAAGCGGATGACTTGTCCTGGGCGAAGACGTCTTCTCGCAGTACGCGAAAATACGGCTCGTGGGTCGCGAGTGCAAGCATAATAAGATCAGCATCCTGAGAAGCGACGAAGCTGGTAAGAGGGCTTAAGTATGAATAAAACTTGAAAGCATACCAATCCGTAAATAACATGCTTCGTGTTGGGATCGTGACCTGGATTTGAGCGTTGTCTGCGGATGAAATCCATGATTTTATGCTCTCCTTCTCCAGGCACACTTGCGTCGGATATAACTACTTGGAGCTGTGGGAAAAACGGATCAAGTAACAGCTGGGGGAGGGGACAATAAAACAACAGACATCTTTCCATCCAGGATCAGAATTCATTTTTTCGGCGACCCAATATCTCAATGAAGCTGCAAGGAGGTCCATGAATGGTGTTCCAGGTGTGATGGCATTGGAATCCCATGCTTCCTTGTGTTTTTCTTCTTCGCTTATGACTTTACCCATTGCTAGCGAGGACGGGTATGTAATGCTTGTGCGCCTAATAAGTGAATAGAGCCTACCTTCCCACTCAGCTAATGCCAGCTTGCGAGCTTCGGCCTTGTCCTTTGCTTCTTGAGCGGACCTGAAACGGCGGGAGCGTTGCTGATTCATTTTCGCGCGTGGGGCCACACCATCTGAGACGGGGTGAATATGAGCAACATGGACGGGTGGAAATAGTTGCATGCGCACCAATTGCCATGAAGAGAAGTTTGCGGGGTCTGATCATGTTGACGACACGGTGAGTGTACTTGAATACTTCGACCATCATCTCTTCTTCTGTCTCGGGCGGGGGCTGAAGAAGTAAAGTAAAGTTAGTGGCTCTGTTGTTCTCGACA
>JBBPMD010000829.1:0-13135 GCA_038090095.1 Zangia roseola | reverse complement strand
ATGATCACTGCGCAGTTTGGGCTGCCCATCGCCGCGGACGAAGCAGAAGGGATGGACGTCCCGTTGGTGAAGAATTACCACCACGGCCACCCCGACCACCACCTCTCGGAGCACCACGTCCAGCACCTCCACCACGCCCACCATCACCACCTCGACCACCGAATCCACCGCGGTTACCTGATGCGCCTGGCAAACATCGGGGGCGAATGTGTTTCAAATGACATGTCAAGTGCGGAGGAAGGATGGGCTCGAACCGTATGCCATTTATTTCACCCTCCAAGGCTGGCTTGATACCTTGATCTTCGACTTTTGTTGTGGACTGCAGGTGCGATAAACGAAACTCGATCGGTATGACCAAAAATTTACAAAGCAGCTTTCGAAACAAACAAGTCCAAACTCGCTGGCTACGCTTACATTCCGTATATTCATTTCAAAATTCAAAATTACTGGAAACTATGCGGAACTTCCAAGACGTTGGCAAGTTGCTTGTAAAAAAATATGACGGTAGAACAAGACGATGCGACAGGCGTCGTAGTACTATTCTTGCTACACTTGAATCTCGACCATAATGAGGAAGGAAGGGGAGGCTGAACAATATTAGCAAAGCCACAGACGAGAGAAGGAAAAAAACTGAGCATGACCCTCGGAACGGGCACTTGCTGTTCATTCCGATCGTGGCGTAGGATGCAACAGTACCGTGCCCCTGCAGTACTCCTGAATCGCCCCTGTTTTCGAACCAGGTATCGCAACGTGTCCAAGATCGCGGGCTGATCCCGTAAAAACTGGTTGTTCCCTCCGTGTATCGCCGGTGTACATTTGTTAGTCGCTTCCCACTGGTAGAACCATACGATTCACACCTTTGGTCGGTCGGATGTTGTCAATAATAGTTGGGTAGTTAGAGCTGCTAAGTACTAGCCGCAAGAAAGAGGTATTAGCGACTTCCTCATTCCCAGCAGCCCGACAGAATTTATGCGCCTTATCGAAGCGCTGTGGTACATATTATTCGGATTCTGGATCCCCTGCCCCAGGCCGCGATATGCGCGCCCAGCTTGTTCCTTGTCATTGTCACATATCCTGATCCTATTTGCCTATCTTGCCCTCCGAGTTGCTTCGATGCTGAGTTGAATCCGACTGAGTACCGGTACTAGTGGAGGAACTTGCTTGCCTCTTGGAATCATCACTGTAAAGTCACGGAGGTAAGCTGAGATGATGATTGATATATAGAGTAGAATCACCTATTAGATCCCTCTGTTCCTTTCTTCAGAAGGACTCCCGCGATCTCCTGTGCATCGAGAACCGAAAAACCACAGCGCTTGCCCAGAAAGTCTTGCAAGTCAACTTCCTTTATCCCTTTCGGGCGAATCCATTGTTGCGCGAAGCGCCGGACCCACACTTCACGAGGCATGACATACCTCTTCTGCCCGTCATGCTCGCCCAACATGCGTTCGATAGCCCGCTTGGACTCTTTGGACTTCGAATGGTCAGGGAGTCCAGTAACGCACGCATGCGTGGCAAACGACATTCCTCTCTTCTTGAACTCCTGGGAATTTCGATCCCACCAATCCTCCATTCGCGCCTGGCGTTCCAGGTGGGTGATAACGAGCGAGACGGGGACTTTTCCCTCGCACAACACCTCGTAGAACAATCTGTAGTTGCTCTTTGTCGCACTTGTGATGTGGCCTTGTTTGTGGCATAGAACGAGAAGATCAACCCCTTCCTTCTTCGTTAAATCCTCTATGAGGTCCCGAGCCTGTTTGACAGCATCGAGGTATGCTTGTGCTCCGAGCTCCGTGTCCGTGTCTTCGAGGCCACGAGTGTCCCAGACGGTGTACGATACATCATGTACCGAGAAAGCGTACGGCATATATTTCATCGTGCATGCCTTCAAATCATCCGCAATTTTGGTGACTGTCTTCCCAGCGATCAGGTTCACCAATGAGCTCTTGCCGACCCCAGTTTCGCCGAACAAGATAATATTAAGCGACTTGCGAATTTCTGGGATGGCGTGGGTACTGTGCTGTGTGTGAGATCCAGGAGTCCATGGCTGATAATAGCACGACGGCGCACCCTGAAGATTTGACTGGAGTTCCAGGTGGCATTCTTTTAAAATCTTTGGTCGAGACACGTGTGTAGTCACTTGTCGAGTTTTGTGGGAGAGGGGAGGTCGCGACGATGACTATACTAGCCAAAGGTCGAAGACGCTGGCGCAAAGACTCCGAGTCGGAGACGCCAGAGTTGCCGTACAGCTTGGTAGGAGCCTAAGTTACACGTGTTGGCCAAGATGCCATGGTGATTGATGACGCGCCCAGATGACCAGCTGCGCTGTTGTAATCATAGTTCGTAGGCGTTTATCGTGACTTGTCTGTTATCGATAGCATCGGCCTGGCAGTGGGCTCGAACTTACGTCAAGAGTTTGCAAATGTGACTAACGGCTTGATTCCATCGTTTCCCGCTATCAGCTCCAAGTCGAGCGTTTCTAGTGGGTTATAATCTCCTAGCGAGGTCAAGAACAGACAAGGGAACGTGCACACCTCACAAGTCGATGACTTCAATGATGATGTGGTAACCGCCGGCGAGGTTCCTATTCGGATTCCCGGAAAGGAAATGTGGACCTACGAACTCGGTACCGTGCTTCAAGTTACTCCCGGTACCGACCAGCCGCCAAGAAGCTGAGGGCCATGATTCAGCAAGAATCGCGCGCAGCAAGATCACACACAAAACTGGCACGACGTACAGACTATATTACCATGCAAATATAAGCGATAGAGCTACATAAAGGCTAGATAAAATATGCAGAAGAATGGGAACATGACTTATAGGCCTGGAGCGCCGCGGCTAGCCTCAGAATGATAGGTAGGAGTCTGATATTCGAGTGTTATGAAAAAGCGTAATACTCTCCACCTTATCTTCAAAAGTGCCCCCACATTTTAGAAGCACAACAGACTTCGTCACCAGCTTTCTCTTGTACCTATCCAGGAGCAGGCAAAAGTAGCTGGATTTCGCGCTCACTTTGCCACGAAAAGGGGAAACCTGATGGTAATTGACGACACCAAGTACCTCGTTTCTACCCCTTTTAGCGAAACGAAGTCGCTTCGGAGTAAGTTCCGTGTCAAGGTTGTCAACGGGTATTGCCATCATAGTTCGTCCGAGTCGTTTCGCTGGCAGGATGTAAGTGTTGAGAGAAGATGGATTGCTAGACTCATCGATAGGGATAATGAGCACTGTAACTTTTAGACCCATCTTCTCCACTGCATAGGAGGGATTTCCACCGTTAGCCGGAGAAGTATCAAATCCACGAAGTTCCAGTAATCTTGCCCTTTGACCGTCAAGTTTGTAGCCCGATGGGGATATGGGGAGAGCTTGGGAGTACGGGGAAGGATCTCCGGACCACGCCAGGAAGCTTGGGTCAAAGCAGTAACCTGAAAGCACTCCCATGAACCTGTAAAATGCCCGAGTGCCTTCGCCGTATGCAATGTGCATGGTGATGTCAAAGATACCAATAAGCGAGTAGGCGATATCCTCTGTTCTCCTGGTTTGGCGTGGGGCCATCCATCTCATTTTCTCCGAGACACGATCATGGGAAGGGCGAAATTCTCGGATGTCATCCTCAGGTATTCCTGTGATCGTTTTGATCGTTTTCCTCATGAACTCGTCCTTCTTGTCGTTGCGCGATATTTCGCTACTAGACCTGATCGGAGACCAGTCCTTGCCATAAAATTTGATATTCTTCGGGGCCAACAATTCTTGCAAGGTCCAACCCCGTTTGAACCACGGATCATCTTGGAGGTTTTCTGGCAGGGAAGACGCGCCAAGATACACGACACAGATTTCCGAACCTTCGTACCAACGGTACATGGACCGAATCGCCTCGTCCAACTCAGAACTGCTCTGTCGGTCAATGCAGCAGGTGTCGGACCAAGCATATGGGCAGTCGTATTCGTTGGCGGCCACTCTGCAAAATCCTAACAACTTTCGAATCCCTGCAGGCAGGTGTTGCTCCTCTGGAGTGTGCTCCCCCCTGCGCATCTGCTGAAACTCGGGTTCGCCGCCACTCAAATGGTGTGACAGAATAGCATAGCGGTATTTGGACTTGTGTTCATGGATGTGGGTCTACCAGCGTAACGACGATTTGGTGAGAACACTCATCTGTAACAGCATAGACGACGTCAACTTACCTCACACCAATTTGCCCGGTTGAACTTGGGAGCTGTCCTAAGATCCACTTCTATCTGCGTCCGTATTTCTTCTGAAATTTCACTACGAGAAACAAGCCGTATATCACTGAGTCGGATGCGATCGGTGCCAGTGAGATTACGGATGTCACGAATGTCGAGGAGGTAGGAAGGAAGCTCGTTAAAGACATAGTTATCACATTCATTCAAAAGTGTTTGCCGGACAGTCAGGTCGTCGGGCTCTGGTGGAGACATGTCGGAGGTGTGAAGGTGACTCGGGATGCAGTAGGTTTATATACCATCTGCCGAAAGGCATAACTTTGAACCTGACCTGGCCGGGGGCTGGAAATCTGGTGAACCCAAAACAAGAAGGTTAATACTGTGCCAGTGCCAGTGACGATACAGCTTCCCTAGATGTATGGTGGATTAACCTGCCCACGCTCTGCCTCCAGGCACCGACCGACAGTATATTCTAGTGCGCAGGTTCTTCCCCCTGGATCCCCATATATAGCTGTCAATTCATCAGCGAGAATGCACCGAGATCGCTGAGACTCGGCCGAACGGTGCGTCACGGTGGTTTTCTCCGCCTCCCACTGGGTAGTACTTGAACCCAAAATAAGAAAGCACAGCTCGGACAACCCCAGACATGAATATGCGAAATGGTCCATACCTCGACCTCAGAATACAGACGTGCCGCCATCTGAGACAAGGTGAAAGGTACACAAAAATCATGTAACTTAACTGCTGGAACAATCATTGCCGTAGGCATTCGTGGCGACACTCTGTCATGGTCAAGGGTCATGGTCAAGGGTAGAGTCAATGGCAGTGTTTGAATGCTTGGGAACTGACTAGGGCTGCCGTCCAGTGCTGCCACCATCACTGCGAGTGTCAAACGTCAAACAAGGGGACTGGACGCACATGATAGTAGGTGATCAGAACTGGTCAAATTTCGTAATATACACCACTGGTACTTCCTTTCTAGCCTTCTCCTTTTCACACCGTCAGTTTACGTACATATATACCCCATGTATACAACAATAGGGTCCGATTCTAATTCCCGCGCAACTTGAGTTCTCTTCTCGATAAGCTGAATATATCGGCCATCACCCCTTCCACGACCTCCCGACCCGGTATCATTCGTTCAGTGACACTTATATGCCCGCCATACGCCCCAGCCCTCGCGGTTGCATCAATAATCAAGGTTCCCCACAGAACAAGCCATCCCATCGTCCACAGCCACCCCACAACTCCACCCACCTTTCTCCCCGTCCACCGTTTGAAAGCTCGTTCGGCGAGGATACCCGGCGCCATCATCCCAAACCCGACCACCATTCGCCACGGTGTGACCTTCTCGTTGAGACTCACCATCGCGATGTGGTGCATCACCCCGGACGAGAGGAACGCCCCGATAACGATGCCCGCCCTTCCCAGGAAGAACGAGAGCGGGTAACCACCTTGAACGAGGAACATCCTGCGGAAAAACTGGTGCCACCTGCGTCCCCAGAAATCACCGAGCGATGTCGCACACCACGGGAAGTCAAATGCCGGAGGCCACTGTGCGGGGTCTTGTCCGAGGACAAGTACACCGACCACAGTGCATACGTCGTAAGTCATCTGGAGCACGGCATAGATTGCGAACGCGGCAAAGACGGAAGTGATACTCGCTCTGGCGTATCGCATGTAGAATGGAAGTGCATCGTCGAAGATGGACCCCCCAGAGAGGGTCCCAACTTGGACAGGGGCGTGTAACCGAATGGCCATGTGAAAGACACCACAGGTGAGAACATGGGCCACTGCGGAGAGGACGGCGTGCGAAAGAAAGCCACCGCGGCTGGTGGGACGTGTTTCGCGTGGAATATGCACATCGCGTGACCAGTCCCAACCGTAGCCGCGGAGAGCCAGTGCGAGGTCGAGAGTATCAATTATGATCAGCCGATACCCGTTATTTGGACGTGGGCGCCGCATAAGCGGGTTCTTCGTCAAAGTCCAATCAAAGGTGCGCGTTACTATAAAGATCATACAGAACTGAGTCGTGAAGTGAGCATACATTTTATGGCATGGAAAAGGAAACACTCGCCACGAATATGGTATTGTAGAAGTTTCGACCAGGTTTTCCAGACGACATATCCACAGAAACCCCCGCACGCAAAGCTAGCAACGTAACGAGAGGCCACAACGCAACTCGGAGAGCATGCGTACGTGGAATCACAGCTAACGCCGCTAACATAAAGTGACCAACGGCGGGCGGCAGGACATACGATAAAAATGTTAGGATGTCGATGTGAACCCGGACCCACGGAATGCAAAGGGATCCCGATACAGATCCAGCGAGAAAGGTCATGATAGAGTTCGGCATGTCGAGCTTGAAGTGCAGGAGGGAGATGCCCACTGCCAGTGATTTCGCCTCGACTGTGCCGGACAAAGTCCACCCGGGTATGGCCTCCCCAACATCACTTCGATGCTTTATAGCTCGGTTTTATCCTCTGAAAGTAGTGATCTGCGCAGTGATGCACGAGTATGTGAGACATTACTAGTAGAGCTTCACAGATAATTGAACGCCAAGCTGAGATAGGTTTCTAATAGTACCGTCTGACGCCGCACGGGATGATCCTACAGGGCGGCTGAATTGCAGACGAAAATGGAACCCAATTGAGCTTTCCTGAATGATAGTGGCGTCGAGAAAAGACCTACCAGCTCCGTACTTCTTCAAAAACCTTTTTGGCAGGGAGGTGATATGAGTGGACTGAAAGCTGGCAGGTACGGAATGGACCCAAACAGACCGTCGCTGATAATCTAAACTTAAAGTTACAGCGGTTAAACCATTATTGGGTTGGACTCCGAGACCAACCATGAGTGTAACCGTTCCATAGTTCAAACTTACACAGTTATCGATGGACCAATCTTGACTGAAACTGAATGTAATCTGAGACTCTTCCTTGAGTTTACCGTACCGGGAAATTTTTCGAACTTTCCCATACTCACCACGCACCAGGGCAGCGAGTTAGAATGGAGAAAACTGAAAGGATATTCTTTCGGTAAAATTAAGTTGCCTAATGAGGCGCCAGACAGCTGGCTTTAACTGAAATGAGCCCAAGTCTGTGCTGGCGTAGCACCATTGGCGTTGTCAACTTTGTTGAGCCAGAGAACCGTTCTTGCTAACTGAAGGCGGTCCGAAGATGGCTATAATTATGATCCAGATCGGAGCGCGGGTTCCGGAATCCGGAGGTTTGTGACCGGATCCCTTCGCGAAGGCAGACTCAGCTTGCGAATCCCGGCCCTCGCGGTCGCATCAACAGCCAAACGTGATGTCGTGGAGTGGATGGCGTGGATTGTTTCGTGGGCACCCACGTCCCGTCCCGTCCACACCTTGAACCCCCGCCCGTTCGGCAAGGACACCTGCCCACCCCAACCATCATCCGCCACGGTTGTACCTCTCGTTGAACGTCGCCGTGATGGTGTGGTGCATCATAACTTGAGCAGGTGCGAGTAACCGAATGGCCATGTGCATTGTGCAAGACCCAACACGGTCAGGTAGGCGTGTTTCCCGTAGAATGTGTAGTCCATAGAACCGGTTTCAGTCGCAACCGCGCAGAACTGAGGTCGAGAATGACTGACTGAGACCCACGAGCGGCTCTTTCGCCGACGCCCAGTCAAAGGTACGAGACCACAGACGGGGACATGGTGACCATGTCGCTTGGCTCAGAAAAACAAGTACCCGTCACAAATACGGCATTGAAGAGCTTTCGCTAACAAAGCGACAAGGGGCCACAATGCAGCACATAGGAGTGAATTTGTATCTCGTTTCGCTAGCAGTGGCTTGGGTTAACCGTGACTATATAGTCTAGATGCATTCTTGATATTTGTTCCTGGAGTGTGCCCGACACATACACAGATACACTTGTCAAGTGTGGTAAGGCCTAAGGTGACTAATTCAGTACTTTTCATCATATATAATGAGTCGAAAGCAATCTCAGGCATTGTTGGCCAAGCCTTGGGATGAGCAGAGCAGTTATATATATCAGCACCTACATACTAATGATGAACACAAAGTTCAACAAACGAGCTCTCTTTGGTGATCATGTCCGAAAGGTCGTTTATAGTCACGCTGTCTCGGATGGATCCGCATCAGCAGGAAGTAGTCGCACGTTGAGGTGTGGTGACTCTGAGAGCTGCGGTTGGAGCAAAAAATAATAATAATTCAAGATTGTCCCAATTTGAGGTGCTCAGTTTGAGCTGTAGCTCCCATTCGTAATTTCGAAATAAAATTGACGTTGGTTTGATGCTCATGGCATCAACGTTCAGAACCGTAACCATCTCAGATGGGAATACAAGTACGTAGAATAGCCTAAGTTCAAAAAAAAAGCCCAACACACCTCAACCACCCCTGACGCATATGGAAACCTTGCCTTACAAAAGAAAATGGATTAGCGACCACCAACAGGCGCGCCCCGACGCGGTCGTCCACCCCTCCGGCCATACCCTCCCCAGCCACCCACGTACGCACCCGGTCCCATCAACCCAACACCACCAGGTTCTCCGAATGTAGCAACATTCTTTTCCCGTTCCTCCTCTCTACGATTCCGGCCACCTCCGCCTCGTCGGCCACCACCTCCCCTCGAAGGAGGGGGCGCCGACTGCGCCGACGACGACAACGAATCAAAGAATGATTTTTGTGGGTTATACGCCTTGTCTGCTTCCTCGTCCTCCTTGCTGACTACTTCTGCTCCGTCAGACGTCACATCTTCGCCCTCTGGCTTCTTGGGCGCAACGGCAGACTTGTCAAAGCGTGCATTGGAACCTTGGAAGTCAAAGTCCGTCGTGGGGACCTTGAGCTCACTTCCCTTGGGTGCTGCTCCATGACCGTGATGTCCACGACGGCCTCCTCTGCCAATGGGTCCATTCGTTCCACGTAAATCCCCAAGCGCGCGCTCAACAGACTCAAGGGACGCTGCGGCCGTTTGTACGGGGTTGGCGGGGCGGCGTCCATTAGTACTCGTGCTTGGCACATCGGCCGGAGGTACAGGAGCGACCTGCGGCGGCTGAGGTACCTCTGGAACGATGTGCGGCTGCTGCGGGTATGGCACGGGCGGGGGTTGTTGCGAGGGTGGTGGCTGGGGGACAGCTTGTTGCTGATACGGAGAACCATACGGCGGATACTGGGGTGGTGCCATCCCCGGTGCAGATGCCTAGCACTACGCGTCAGTACCATCATAACGGACGCAATGCAAGAAAGAAAATGTCAGAAGGAAGGCAACGGAAGTATCCACACGATTTTTATGCGCTCTCGGATACGCGAGTCACTGACTCGTTTTACATCCGTAATGTTTCATCACACATGGTATGACCCGAATACTGGTCAAGATAAATGAAAAACACGCACCCCAAGCACAGCAGGATCATCGTGGACGCTACGGCGTGGTGGCGGCTCGTCAACAGCCAAATCTTTCACTTCAGAGGCGCGAAAGATGATGTATTGATATGGCTCTTGGACCGGAGGAATAAATTCAGAAGGTGGCCTATTAAAAATGTAATTAGACGTGTACGGAAGACATGTCAAGACAGACAAGCGACGCGCTCTCGGATGCGCGAGCATAGGCTCGGTTTAACATCCTTGAGATTTCATCTCTTTGGGGGAGGACGAGAAGAACGAGAGAAAAGTGACGCACTTTCGCGACTCTGTACCCATAGAGTAGACTAGGGTGGTACAAGCGTGAGGAAAGCATTCAAAACCAGGGGGCTGCACACACATACCATTCGAAAGCTGAATCGTCGATGCAGCTGGGTCGATACCAGCGAGTATACCGCGGTATCGAACATCTGAATGAGAGATGAGAGATATAGGTTTTCTGTACATGCCGTTAGCGACGATGCAAGTAGCGACGAAGTGCCAGGTAGACGTACCCGATGAAACTAAGGGCCATCGTCGTCAAGAAGAGATGAAAGAAAACTTGAAAGAGCTGCCACCTTTGGCGACACTGGTTGTGTTGTGCGCAAGATATTCCATCTCCGCTTGAATTTAATGCCAGACTAACTAATATTCATGCTGTTGCCAATACAATCCACCATCTACAACGCAAGCGTAAAATGTCCATAGAAAATATGAAAGGAGAGAGAGAATTAAATTACACGTGTATGCGAGAAAAAACGGGTTGAACATGGACCAAGTGGACGTGGGGGCTAGTTCCAGTATGTAGCTACGGTTGTTCCACTTCAATGACCTCCGGGTCGGTGTCCACAGTCACCTTTTGTCGATCGTCCCCAGTCGTTATCACCACACCCAGATGCGGGTCTATCGGATCCGACGGCGGACCAGACCCCGGCGTGGATGACGTCGGTGTAGTCGCCGTGGTCGATTCCGCTGGGTTGAGATTTCGAAAGGAAGGGGGCGGCACACCGATCGAACGACGAAATCGCGCGCCGTATTCATCGGGTGGTGGTGGTTGCTCACCGAAACCATTCGCAGCGGGGTCGCCCATGTCCGCAAAAGGTGGCGCAGAGGGCCCTGCCATCGTCCCATCCGCCTTGGCGACTTGGGCAAAGTGCATACGGCGCTGCAAACCACACGCCACTCAGTATGAGATATGTTCCCGAATGCACGTAAACTATACCTGGTGATCCCATTGGTCGAATGCCTCCGCGATGATGGACTCCAACCCAGCGAGGTCGGCGGGCGAGAGGGAGAATGCCCGGACCACTTGCGGCTTCATCGGCCCTAACGAAAACATCAACATCGACGCGAAACTCTGCCCACCCGTCATTGGCACTGGGTACGTCGACGGGTCTTGCGGGTTGATCGGTTGGGCATGCATATCGGGTGGCAACCCGGGATACTCCTGTTGCCCATTCACGCGAAACTGCACCTCTTCGATGCCGGCCATCATCTCGTCTAGACCGAGCTCCCTCATTTTTCGTTGTTTCACGAGGTTGCGGTGCTTCCGCTGTCGTTCCCGCGCGGAGGCACGGACGCGCTCCCTGCGCGTAAGCTCCTCTGGGGAGAGCTCATGGCTGGTAAATGCCTGAGGGGGCGGCTGTGGTGGCTGTGGCTGAGGGGGAGGCGGAGGCGGAGGCTCTGTTGGCTGTGGGTAGGACATTGCAACATTCAAGCTATTGACATTGCGGTCACGCTCTCGCTTCCTGCGCTGTCTTTCTGCTGCTTTCTCCCTTTTCTGCTTCTGCGCAGGTGTTTCATTATCTCTTGAAGTCTGTCTGCGCGAAGACACAGGGGACAATGTGGATTGGGATGGGTCGTGGTGTACGACGGCATCCATCGCATTCATATCCTTGTTCTTGTTCAGAAGTCGGGTGGTGTGACTGGGTCGTTACGGCGGCGGGGGAGTGACGGAGGTCGTGACAGAGGGTGACCTCGGTGAGAACACATTTCTTTCCATTTTTCAGATGGCGTGGGAATACATAATTATTCTAACTAATTAAATACCTGGCCCTCCTCAACATACTCTCCCGGCCAGGCCCAATCCCAATCCACTCTATCGGTGTGCTGAGGAATCTCTCGATAAACTCTACATATTTCTTGCACTCGTCCGGGAGATCGTTGTAGCTCTTCGCAGAGGTGATCGGTGTCTGCCAGCCAGACAAGGTTTCATACACCACATCCACTTGCGACAATATATCCAGATTCGCTGTAGTCAAGATTAGATCAGTCCCCTGGAAATATCTGACACGTACCAGGGAAATGGGATATCTCTTTTCCGTCTGCAATGTATTTCACAGCCACCTTGATCTCAGGAAGGCCGTCCAAAACATCCAGCTTGGTCAAGTTCAGGGTGTCGTATCCATTGATAAGGCACGAGTGTTTCATCACGACCAGATCCAACCAACCAGCACGGCGACGACGCCCAGTCGTCGTGCCGTACTCTCGACCGACCTCTTGAAGATGTACGCCGACGTCCTGCCAGCGTCAATACAAGTAACATGGTCAATCTGGATCCACTCACGTTGAGCTGTTCACTGGGGAACGGCCCTCCACCAACACGGGTGGTGTAGGCTTTCACGACACCTATCGCCGTTCCAATGGCCTTTGGAGGGATCCCCAGGCCAGTGCAAACACCGCCGATCGAGGTCGAGGAAGACGTCACATATGGATACGTCCCAAAGTCGATGTCGAGCATCAGCGCATTCGCGCCTTCTACAAGAACCCTTCTTTGCGCTGCCAGAGCATTGTGAATGTAGGCGACGCTGTCTACTACAAATGGTTTCAACCGGTCAGCCAGGTGCTGCAGAAAGGACTCGTTAATGACCGGGTGGAAACCTGGTGTGGGATGCCTGCCTTGTACCGTTTAATCTCTCCCTCTGTATCATACTCGAAATTACCGTAGCGCTTAAAGCGGCCCTCTACAATCTTGCGAAATTTGGTGGCAAACGTGTCGTGATCAAAGAGATGGTGTACACGGAGGCCGGAGCGTGAGGCTTTTCCAGAATACGCAGGGCCAATGCCCCTCTTGGTAGTTCCGATGCTGTCACAATGTCAGATGATGTCAGTGGGATTTGGCCAAACAGACCTTGAGCCTCCCAATTCCACCTCTTTCAGACCATCGACGATCTGGTGAAAGTCAAAGACCAACTGGGCTCTATCAGAAACAAGTACGCGATCGAAGCACCGGAGGCCTAGAAAAAGTGAGATCAGATGCTTCAGCACCACGTCATTCCCGACCTTGCTTCTCCAGCGTATCCAGCTCGTCAAAAAACGAAGGGAGATGGATCACAACGCCATTTCCAATGAGTCCGACGCATTTGGGGTTAACGATGCCTAGACCATGATGGATCAGGATGATCTCCCACATGCCATCACAACACATACCACTCGGCAATAAGTGAAAAGCAAAGGTGGTCGGGTCCTTGTCTGGACCGACTGGCGCGACGATGGTATGACCCGCATTGTTACCGCCTGCACAACGTGCGCAGACATCGACCTGTGCAGAGAGGATATCGACAAGCTTGCCCTTGCC
>JBBPMD010000828.1:0-13144 GCA_038090095.1 Zangia roseola | reverse complement strand
TCAGCTTAGGAGTTGTGTGGGGTTTAGGGTTTAGGGTTATTGTCAGTGTCAACATCCAGAGTATTGTAAGCTGGACTCCCCAATCTACCTTGTCCTGGCTGGTCAATGGCCCTACTGGGAAGAGCCCCTACATCACATGCCTCCCTCTTGGATGTCAAATAATACAAACAGAACTAATACTGCATCTCTGTGATGCAATGTGTCCACACTTCAGATCCTCCTGGACATCCACTCATTCATGTGGGGAGCTTCATGTGTTCTGTACTTTCAAATTGTGTTGGTGACAGGGTGATACACTATTATGGTGAAACAGGATGACACCAGATGTGATCCACTGTGGTGAATCATGTAGAAGACAATATGGAGTTCGAATTCTTAGTACACACACCCGCTAGCCACACACTATATATAAAGGGGTGATATTCTTCGCTTTCTTGCCATTGACTGCCCATGTCCCAGCCCAACCACCCCCCAAACCCACTCCCATTCGCCGATCATCTCAAGAAACTTGAGGATGAGCTCACAGCCACAAAGCATTTGCAAGACCTTGTCATCCAGAAAGAGGAGTGGGACAGATGTGAGAAGGAAGAATGAAAGCAATGAGAGGTCAAGGAGCGAGAAAGGTGACAGAGAGAGGAAGAGAGTGAACAGAAGCACAGGCAGGCGAGAATCTGCTGTCTCCAGGAGTTGATCAAGGACAAGCAGAGAGTGGTGAGCAGAGGATCCACAGTGAAGAAGCATGACAAAGAGGCCATACCTAAGCAAGGTTGTGAAGACGATGACAACTCCAACACTAGTAGTCAGAAAAAAACAAAAGGCATCCCCATGGAAGAACCAAACATGGTGGGATCCAGCACCCAATGGGATTTGGGAATGCTCTAATGGGAGATGCTCCAGGTGCTGCAATGAATTGAGCAGTGCATGAGGCATCTCGAGGAAGCAGAGGATCACCGACAGGACAAGTTGAGGCAATTGACAACCACTGGAGTGCAGGTCGATGCAGGGTTAGAAATGATGTTGGAGGACTTGGGCAAATTGAATGTGGATGGGGAGATGGACAGGGAGGAAGTTGGGGAATTGTAACTAGGAGGCATGGATAGAGTAATGGAATCACATGTATCAATCAGGGATAGCTATAGACACAAGTACCATTTGCATGAGTAGGGATGAGTGTGGGTATGGGTGTGAGTATTTGAAAAAAAAAATGTTGGTTATTGAATGGTGTTGGTAGTTTTGTTGACTAGTTTGTCAGAGGGTCAGTTGTACTAGATGTATATATACTAATCCTTGCTCTTCTACTGATCCCAGATCCTACTAAGCCTTACTCTTATCTTGAACTTTCCCAATTTTAAATTCATTATTATCCTATGGTCAATGAGATGTGAATCTGACTTGGATAAACTGTTTAGTCAAGAGGATTAGCCAAAGAATAGGTGAGACATGGTTGATTATTATTATTATTATTATTATTAATACACATGTAATCATGTATATTATAGATATTGTCATGGTATAAGATGATGGTGAAATCCAATATTTTATAAAACTACAGCTACTTGTTTTAAAACTATCTCTCATAAATGTATACCTATGTACATGTAGGCTGTGATCTCCAACTCAAAGAATGTACCTCTAAATTGGTATAATGTACTCAGAAATTTGAGTGATACCCACGGGTACACCCATGGCAAAACCCATACCCACTGCATGGGTATGGGTATATATGTGGGTATGGGTGTGGGTCAGTGTGGAGATACCCATGGGTATACCCATGCTCATCCCTAAGGTCCATAGGTCAATGCATACTCATGATTTTACAGTGATATATCAATCAGGCTCCATAGGTGTGTACTCACAATTTTTCTGATATATCACTGTGGATCAATGCATACTCACAATTTTACAGCAATATATCACTAAAGCTTGGCAAGCGCATGGTGGTCACCAATGAAATGATATATCATGTCATACATCTCCTTTGACAGGTGTGTACTTGCTATCCTAAGGGCAGACTATGGCCAATAATGATATATCACTTAAAAGATAGGGAACTAATGGTACTTCACTCAGTTCAATTGGCATGATCACAATGATACTAGTAGTATGCCATTTGTTTTGATCATTATTGAAATAATCCTGCTGCTTTACTGGACATATCTTCCATCTAGAAGGATAAACAGCCAATCATATTTCAAGACCTAGATACTCTAAAGGCTACTTGCAAACAGTAGTGAACAAAACCCAAGGATATTTACAATACAGTCCCCAAAAGCTCCTTCACCTTTGTCTTCCCTTTTCTAACAGACCAATCAATAATGACCAGAGGCATTAGATCAAGCACTCACTTTGCAGATGCACCCTCATGCTGCTCTCTCCCCTTGCCTGTTTTTGAGACCTACCCCCACTTTTGTCTCCAATGCTATTTGCCTCCTTGTTTCACTTTGATGGCTGCCATTTTCATTTGGCAATGGGTTCTGTGCCGACAACTGCAGTGGTTGGGAGAAGCATGGCTGTCCCATGTTGATCATTGGCAGGGACTTTGGGAGGCTGCAAGTTCTTGTGATGTTTTGACATCCTGCCACTGTACAAGTGGAGAACTCTAGTATGTTGATGCAAGGAGCAAGTCTTGCAGTGATCACAGTCAGAAAAGAAGAACAGTGACTCATGTTTGTAGCTGGCACTATGTATATAATATACAAGGCAATGTTTCTTTCTGTGTTGTAACTAGTATTGTACACAGATTATGGATATCACCATCAATACTAGTATCTGAGAACAGAAAGTGAAGCTATCTACACATATCCACAGTGTAAAAACCACCCATATGAATCTTGAGGTGTGATGATGTACAATGCTCATAGAAGTGTAATAAAAATTGGTTCACTCATCATTTCTGTCATCACCATCCATGTGTAATCATCCGGCAAAGGTGGGCCTTCACTGCAGAGAAAGCAAGTTCAATTGGATTGAAGTTGGGAGAGTATGGTAGCAGAAATTCAAACCACATTCCTCTTTGTGGCAATTAGTTCACATCTATTACAGTTGAAATAACCTTACCTTGATTCAATAAGCACTTGGGTATCCAAGTGTTTGTGGATGCAGCAATCGTCCATTACAATAACAGAGTTTGGTAGCAGGAATGGTTGCATTCTTTGGAGGAGATACTTGATGAAAACATAAAATGTCTCAGCACGGAATGATTCTTCAACAATGTCACAATGGATTATACCTTCATTGAGTGTCAGGGCAGGCAGGACTGAGTACCTGCTTTATGATCAAAACAGTCCATGCAATAATAAAAAAGAAGATATGCCATACCATTTTCCACATATGAAAAAGGCCTTATGTTGTGCCTTTGATCCTCAAATTGACCAGGCATGGCCTCAATATGTTGTGTGGGGATCAACAGAACTTTCATCAATGAAAAGAAGTTATTCAGTCTCATAGTTTCCAATCCTTGTCATGTACTCTAGATGCTTCTCAGCAGACTGTTTGGCAGCAACACGAGTGATCTATAGAAATCAAGAATGTATCACATAATTAGAATAGTACAGGAACATACCTTTTCATTGTCAACCCTTGTTGACAAAGTGCTCACCATACTGTAGTGCGCAAGACATTGACACCACATGATACAGCCAACATCTCCTGGAGTTCGTCAAGGTATAGGTCAGGTGCTTTCTGAATTGTTCCTAATAGAAACTACATGTGACTCAAAACAATGGTTTTGGTAGAGCTGTACTTTGGTAACATACCTCAACATCCACATCATGAAGGTCCATTGGGTCTGTGAACAGAAGCTTCTCCATCACTAGCCAAGTTTGGTTTCTCTTTCTCACTAGGAACTGTTCTGTATGTGCAAAAATGCCAGAGTACATGTTTTATTGTGGCAAGTGAGACATCCAGACCCATACTGATTTGATCATAGTTGAGCATCCTTGACAAGTGCACAATCCCCCACTACACCTTGGGGGGAACCTTTTGACCTCACCACATGTCTGGAATGATCAAATTAGCCCAGAATGTAATGAGAAAAGAAAACCAGAGGTCACTACTAAAATACTGGGGGCCCAAGAATTCCAGTCTCTGAAATTTTCAATTTTCAATGTCAGACCACTTCAGGTATATTCTCTAAGGTGTTCCAAGTCAAATGGTATAGTTTCTGATGAGTTGTAATGAGTTGTTGGTGAAATATGAGACAACCAAGGTGGGAAGCATTTTTGTTGTATTTTTTTCCCATGCCTCAACTCAGGTGAAAAAGGCAATAAAGAGCAGGCTCCTTCACCCCATTGTAGTGAGTGTGAGAGGTGATATCCTATGGCATAGTCACATGGTATGAAATTCAAACCCAGCACAACCTTATTTCCCCTCACACTCACTACAATGACTGCAAAAAAAACATTGGTAAACAGCCACAACCACAGTGGCCCCAAATGTCAGAAAGTGAAAAAAGTAACATAGAATGAATTTAGGTTCATATTTTTAATGGATTAAAACATAGTAGTCAGAATAATGTGGTTGTCATGTCATTATCATCACCCTCATTATTGTCGCCCTCACCTTGCCTTGCTTCTCCTCTCCTCTCCTTGCTGTTCCCTTGCCTGATGATGATGATGACAACAACATGACAACCGTGGTTATCATGGTTGTCATGTCATCATCACTTTCTCCCATCATCTCACCACATTTGACAGGCAACCTGCAGGTCAACCCATACCTGTACTCGTTCCCATGGGTCTGTACCCATTGCAGGTATGGGTATGGGTAAGCACTGGGACACCTGCAGTATACCCATGCAGTTCCCTAGCACTGCCAGTAAAAATAGGCAGCATTGTGTTAATAGTAACAAGCCACAGGTACAGGTGGTTTCTCTCCTCATGCCTCTAGGACTCCATGCTCTGTCAATTACCATTACTTTAGTCAATTACTCTGACTATGTTTTAATCCATTAAAAATATAACCCTAAATTCATTCTATGTTACTTTTTTCACTTTCTGACATTTGGGGCCACTGTGGCTGAGGCTGTTTACCAATGTTTTTTTGCCATTGTAGTGAGTGTGAGGGGAAATAGGGTTGTGCTGGGTTTGAATTTCATACCACATGATTATGCCATAGGATATTGCCCCTCACACTCACTACAACAGGGTGAAGGAGCCTGGATAAAAAGGCAATGTACTCACCTGAGTGGCCTGAATGGAAAAAAGTCATTCAAATTGAGCTTGAGATGCTGTGATACATGGGCACCTGGGAGCTTGTTGAACCTCCCAAAAATAGAAAACCTATATCAAATAAGTGGGTCTTCGTCAGAAAATTTGATAAAGATGGAAATTTACAGAAATATAAGGCCCGTCTTGTGGCCAGAGGGTTTAGCCAAATACCAGGCATGGACTACAATGAGACATTCTCACCTGTGGTACACCTTGAGATGATTCATGTGATACTTGCACTTGCTATAGCTGAGGATTGGGAGATCCAGCAAATGGATGTAAAAGGGGCTTACCTGAATGGCAAGCTCAAAGAAGAAATATATATGGATCAACCCCAAGGTTATGAAGACGGCACATCTCAATTATGCCACCTCATAAAAACCCTATATGGACTTAAACAATCCGGATGGGAATGAAATGAAGAGCTTGATACTAAGCTTGGTGGGATAAAATTCAAATGCCTAAATACTGATCCTTGCATCTACATACAGCATGAGGGCAATTCCATCAAAATCATAACAATATGGGTTGATGATCTCCTGCTGTTTATGAATAGTAAGGAAAGGACGGCTAAACTCAAAAGTGACCTAAAGGGACTCTTTGATATTGCTGACTTGGGTGATCCAAGTAAGCTCGTGGGCTTAGAATTCACATGTGATCAAGAACAGGGGACATTGACAATATAGCAAACTCAATACATTGAAAGCATACTTGAAAAATATGGTATGGATGATGCCAACCCAGTGTCTACCCCACTCGATCCAAATGTTAAACTCGAGCCACACAACACAAGTGCACAGCCACAATCCCAATTTTGGAACTATGCATCGCTCACGGGATCTCTCATGTATGCCACCATAGGAACTCATCCTGACATCGCATTTGCTGTAAACAAACTCTGCTCATTCAATAATAATGCCCATTTGGCACATTGGTCTACTGCCAAACAAATCCTGCATTACCTAAAAGGGACACAGGATTTGGAAATAACATACACCAAAAGCAGTGTGAATGACAAGGTCTATGGTTATGCTGACACAAGCTTTGCAAGTAATCATGACTTAATGTCAACCAGCGGCAATGTATTCATTCTGAATGGTGGTGCTATTACTTGGAGCTTGAAGAGGGAATTATCCCCTGTGCTCTCAATGGCTGAAGCTGAGTTCAATTTGATGGCACATGCTGAAAAGGACATTATCTGGCTGTGCAATGTCTACAAAGAAATAGGCTATGAATCAAAGAAAGTCATGATATTGTATGGTGATAATAAATCTGCAATCACTATTCACTGAGGGAAGTAAAAACACTTCTAATAAGAGACCCTGTCCCTTACTTCAAAAAAATAAGGAACACAGTCTCTCATTGGACAGTCTCATGTTTTAAGTGACATGTCCTTGTCATGCATAATGAGAGTCACCTCCATGTCAACTCTGAAAATCAGAGTCATTCCATAGTCAGCACTTATTTTCAGTCCAACTAATTATCATAGCTGACTTAAGGCCAAGTGCAACCCTCCTGTCTTAATGATGAATGAGTGAACTAGTTAGATATTACCTGAGTGGCCTTAGTCTGCCTACCCAACATTAATTGGCACCAAGGACAAATCACTCATAGCTCAATAAGAAGTATAAATAATATTAAGAAATAAGCAAATATTTCATAAAAAATTCAATAATAAAAAATTAGTTAATTTGGTCTAGAGTAGACTGAAAGTGTCATTGTTCTAGTTGGAGCTTGAATATCCAATATTTACCACAGCATAACATATTTTCAGAAAAGTAAACTACCCCTAGCACAGCATGTTACCTAGTAAATGTACCTCAGCTTGGACACTTCAAAGTATTGAATTCAAACTCCACTTCAAATGTGAAACCATGCAAGTCAAATACTAAGTAAAGCAATGGTACACAATACTTGTTTCAAATTGAGTCTCCAATTGAAATTAAGCACACATCATACCAAACCAAACCTTATACCAAGATATGGAGTAACTACAACACAACACTTGTTATAAATTCAAACTCCACTTAAAATTAACAAAATATTGCTCACAAGGTGTGTTTCCTATGATTCCTCCCCATCCTTTCATACAATGCCTTGTCCCTCAGTATGTGCAGAGTCCCTAAGGCTTCTCAAAGCCACATTGAACAAGATTAATATGGCACAATGCATAGAACTCCTAGCTTATATGTATTATACATCAACTTGAGAAGGATTTCTCTCAGTCTCCAAGCTCAGAGTCAGACTCTGGTTCCAACCCACACACTTCATCCACCCCCAGTACTCCATCCACCCACCCTTCCTTCTCCAAGTCTACAGAGTCACCTATTATGTTCTTTCAATCAGAACAAGTACTCAGGTTTCAGAATGCGATCAAAGTAACAATTGAGGAAGTGACAGAGGCTCATGCTATTCAATCCCACATTCCCACAGTTCATGCTCCACAGATCCACCTTCTTAAAGAATAGAGAATTCATAGGCCATGGCTCTTCTGTCGTAAACTCCAAGTTCCTCCTGAAGTATTCACCAATTTAGTGGAGTGGATTCTTCATCATCCCATTTTCCTTACAAGCAGTCATCATGACTCTAGCTCTGATGGCATGCACCTTCCAGCTTCCCAACCAGTCAACCAGCAATTACCTGTCTGGTTTCAGCTTGCCATTTTCTTGAATGCTCTTGGACATTATGGAAATTCTGCAACATCTCAAGATCTGGCAGAGTGGGCAGGTGTTGCAGTTGGTACAGTCCATAACTGCTATAAACGTGTCATGGTATCACTCTTACATCTGCATGATGATGCCCTCCACTTTGATCCATTGCATTATGAGGATGATCAAGTGGAAAAGGAGAGACCCAAATATTGGGTTATTGCTAGGTCCATTCCTGTATGTGAAGGAGGATTCCTATGTGTTGATGGAACAACCTTCAACTTTTTCCAGAAACCTGGCCTTCAGGGTGAGGTATTCTTTGATCGAAAGTCTCATTACTCTGTTACAAATCAGGTTAGTCTCAATCATATCATAATTACAGATGTTACAGAAAAGTAGCACTTTACCACCCCCACATCTTTTTCTCTACTTCGAACCAACCTCACTCACCAACCCCACCAGTATCTTTGGACCTTGATCCTTCATGACAGGATCCTCCTGGTGTATCCTCACCATCTGCCTCATGTTCCCCCTCACACTTGTAGTCATCATCCTTGTTGGGATCATCCTCAACCTTCTGCTCATCCTCTCACTAGGAGCCGTCCTCCTCCTGACTTACCTCCAATTCCTTGTCCTTGTCCTTGCTGTGGCAACCAGCTTCCTGACCATTAGGAACTTGTTCTCCTCTCTTCACTAGAGATGAGTCACACCATGAGTCACACTCACCCCTGAGCTTTCCCTTCTTGGATCACCCCCTCTGACATCTCCTTTAGACCATGATTGGTGATCTCCCTGATCCTAGATCTCTCCTACAAGAATGGTGCATTCCTCATCCGACTATGTTTCCCTTTCTAATGGGACTCCATCTCCTTTCTTGAATACCTGTATCAGTACATCCCTGATCTCATGAACTCTATCCCTCTTTTAGCATCACTGCCTTAATGGCGCTTCTTCTGATCTTGATGATCATCTCTCAGCATCAAGAACTCTGCCTTCCATTTGCAGAACCTCACTTCTATCGGATCCAGTCTTCTCCTTCTCCTAGATCTCATCTGATAAATCTTAGATTGAACCTTTGTCCTTTCAAAGGTAAGGAATTTGATATTTATTGTCATCCTATCTTGCACTTAATTGTAGTTGTATCCAGATATGAGTTTGGACTGAGCATTTCTACAGCTCTCTCAAAGGTTGTTTCCAATCACTTGTGGACATGCACTTTCAGATTCAAACAGAAGCCAATCTAAACTATGCCATCACTTGGATCTGTTGCTGCTTGATCCTTCACAACTTGATAGTTGAGATTGAGGAGGAGCTTAGATTGAGTAGCTCAATACCAGAATTTGCCAGGGAGCACTCACAGAACAGTCAGAATGGGGAGTCAGAGGGGGAAGGGCCAGAGGTGGATGATACCATTGCTTCTTCACCTGGTCAAGCTTTCTGAAAACGACTTATGCATACATTGTTGCAGAACATGTACATAGTATATATATATATTGGGGCATAACTACATGAATCTATGTACACAAAGATATATAGCTACAACAGTGGAGTAGAACAAAGATAAAGATGGTAAAGACCCATGCTACACTGACAGCGAAAATATCTGTGTCTGCGAGGGCTGCTGTCTTTGTCCAATGGTACTACACTCCTGGTGATGGATTGACATGCTTCACCAGTTCCACCTGGCACTGCAGGGTCTGCAGCTGTAGTTCAGCCATCTTGAGCTCAAACTTGTGCTGGCATTGGACTTGCTCAGCATTGAGTTTTGCCATCCACACTTCATGTTCATGCATGGCAGCCTTGTGTTTGTACAGTGTATGTAAAACAACTGCCCTGGCTCAACTCCTTTTGGCAGATGGCTTGGATCCTTTTGGCAATTATCCCATTGGCCTCTTTGGTGAGCTCTTGATTAACCTTGAGTGGAGGTGCAGCACACTTATGATGGTGTGCACTGCCACTACTCTCCCATGTCTCTCCCATTGAGGTGGGAGGGGTGGATTTGATGCCAGCAGGGCCCTGTGACAACTATGAGGAGTCAGATTTGACTCCTGTACCACGACAGCAACTGGGAGGAGGTGGTGGCCTAGGTGGGTTTGTAGGTTCATCATCCAAGAAGGCCAGCCCAAAGTTGACATTGAGATTGGATGGCATTTTGCCCTTTCCCTTTGCCAACATGTATGAGACAGGAACAAGGCACAAGGCACCCCCTTGGAAAGACAGAGGAGTGGGGGTGTGAGACTGGCTTGCTCTTGGTGGGTGTGGGGGCCTGAGGGGTAACATCTCAATGGCTGCAGAGGGAGTTGGTGCCAAGGGTGGTGGTGCAAAGGTAGGTGGCCCCAAGGTGGGTGGCATGAAGGCAGGTGGCACAAAGGCGGGTGGTGTGGAGGCAAGTGGTGCAAAGGTGAGTGGTGTGGAGGCAAGTGGTGCAAAGGTGAGTGGTGCAAAGATGGGTGGCATGAAGGCAGGTGGCACAAAGGCAGGTGGTGTGGAGGTGGGTGATGTGAAGGTGGGTGGTACAAAGGCAGGTGGCATGGCGGTGGATGGTGTGGGAGTGGATGGTATGGAGATGGATGCAAACTGCATGATAGTATATGATGTGGAGGCAGGTGGCACAGAAATGAGAGGTGTGGAGGTGAATGACACAGAGGCAGAGGACAGCATAGAGCTGTATGCCAGGACAGATCCCAAGCCTGGGATGCCCACTGGTGTGGTTGAGTGGTTATCTGTGGGTGGAAGTGACAGGTCCATGTCCATGTCCATGGAGAACATGGTGTCAAAGTTGAAGGTGTCAAAGTTGAATGGTGTGTTGAAAGGTGACAGCATTTCAGACATAGGCTCATAACAAGGGGGGAAGGCCACTGAGGTGTTGAGTCCGAGTGCTGGAGTATGTGAGGAGGACGCAAGCTGAGAAAAATCAAATGTATCCCCATACAGTGATGGGCCTGCTTCCACTCCCATAATATTCAGCATCAATGCCAGATGAACTCCCACCTTCCATCTCAAGCTCATTTGCTGAGCTAGCACCACTTGCAGGGTTGTCAAATTTGAACAGCTTGAGGGTGGCACTCTCTAGATCTTGCCCTGTGTCTGCTGTTGAGGTGATTGTGTTGAAACCTGGGTTCATCCTCCAGAAATCATGCAAATCTGTCCACCATGGAAAGGAATCGATGATGGTATCTGCCAAGTGTTAGGCACATCCAATGAAGGTGAGTCAGTGATTTCTTACCTATGATAGTCTTCTTCATCAGGTCCTCCTGGAATTCCTTATACATCCTTCCTGTGCTAGTTTGGCCAAGTTGCTTGTTGGTCTTGTTGTAAGCCTTCTGTAGACTGTAACCATGTTAGTACAAGTATAATATTAGTTATGAAACAACTTACTCCTTTAAATGATGCTCAACTTTACCAGCAAAGATGCTGGGACATGCATCAGCAAATCCTACAGCCACTTTATGTGCACTTTCATAGTCATGCACGTGAAGCAAATCTGTACTTTTAAAACAGATCTCTTTTCTTGAAAGTGACTTTACACATACTTTGATACTTTTCTGTTTATCAACTTTCCAACTTTCTAGCTTTATCATATACTGCTTTAGGGCTTTCACACTTTGAATTCATTTCAAAACCAATAAAATGAAACCCAATTCACATTCCAAAAAGTGAGGTAGTTAAAGGTGACTAAACAATTAACAAGGTAGTACTGTAAATGGACTGGAGAAGAATTCAGCACCAGATGCTAGGTGATGAAAAAACAAACAGGAAGTCACTGTGTACAATGAAAATAAATAAAAAGGCACTGTAGATCATCAATCATGTGCTGAATCGAGTACTGATGGTTGAAGGTGTTACAATAAGACCAGGGAGGCCTTAGTATAGACTCAAAAGGCTCAATGAAGTTGAAGGAAGATGAGCAGGTAGTAATGCTTGATAGGTGTTATTTATACATGAGGGTTTCAAAGTGATTGAGACACACTAGGGGTAGTTGGCTCAGGGAGGATCCAAGAGTGGCCAGACAATCAAGCATATGATTGAGTGGATCAAGAATGGAGACTACAACAGTTGTAACTATGGTTTATATAGTAACCAGCAAAGGGCACAGACCAGGACTGGATATATCTAAGACAATAAAGAAAATGAGTCATAGCAACAAAGAGCAGAAGTGTGAGTCATAGGCTATGAGTCAGGATATGAAGGAAATAGAAAATGACAAAAAACATGTAACATAAGGTATGCATCCATCAGATCAGTGGGATTAGGATGAGTCAACAAGAATGGCGTAAGCAGGACTCATATAGCAAACATGTAAGCCCAAAGGCTGTGTCTGTAGTTACAAGTGGTAGCAAAGTAATAAGGAAAGGCAAAGAAGGAAAGAAAATGTAACAAAAGGGGCACAAATTGGGGAAGGTCATGGGTATATGACAAACAGGGGATGGGGAATGGAGAGCTTGAAGGTGACTCAGGTGGTGCCATTGTGACAAGTCCAAGTTCCTAGATAGATCACGTTAGTATATTCTGAGAAGAAAAAGAAAAAAAACTTGGCCACAAATTTAATTGAATTCATCTAGTTTACATTTGTCCTCACCTGTGCCCTCACTAGTCTCTGGCTGCATCAACTGAGCAGCCTCGCGTGCTTTCTTGAGAATACTTCCAAGTTGATTGTCTGCATGATTCCCTGTGGTACAAGTGAATCCCCATGTAGGTTGTTCCCATTTCAAGTGAGAGTGGGATGCACCAGGGTGATTTTTGGATCCAAGGAGGGGACAAGGCAAGTGGGTGCATGCCAAGGGCATTTCAAGTCATTCTGAAGCAGAAGATGGGTGCTAAAGACACTAAACAAAGAGGGTAAGAAGTGGCAGATTGACCAGTGGTGAAACAAACTCACCAGATCGAAAGTTTGATCCAAGGGGGGGGTCAAAGTGACTTGGGAGACTGGGGCACACCAAGGGCATTTTGGGTCATTCTGAAGCATGGGATGGGTGCTAAAGACACTAAATAAAGATGGTAAGAAGCGGTGAATTGACCAGTGGCAAAACGAACTTACCAAATTGAAATTTTGATCCAAGGAGGGGGTTGATATCAGCAAACCAGCCTCTTACTGGACAGCACTGCCCAGTACTGTCCAGTGTGACAGTGTTGACAGTAAGGTTGCTAACTGGCTAGTTTTGTCCAGATACCTGGCAGAGTATGACAGACTGGCTCTAGACTTTGACAGATTGGCTCCAGAATATGACAGATATCTCCAAGACTCTTCTAGAGTCTCCCAGACTGTTCCAGATCCTCCTAGAGACCATA
>JBBPMD010000827.1:0-13154 GCA_038090095.1 Zangia roseola | reverse complement strand
GCGCCTTGTCTGGTCCAGTTTGCAAGAAGCACAGCAACCCCGATACTAGCGGGATCTCCCGCACTCGCGTCTTGTATAAGCGGTTGCGGCCCGGTAGCATTTCCGTTTGAAACAGAACGGTTCGCAACGATCGTATGGGCGATGGAAAACGTCTCACTAAGAGGGTCCACCGATTTAGGGGGTATCTGTTGGGGTGGGGGAACGGGGAAACGGGAAAGGACGGAAAAGTGTGGAGCGTTATACTCCAAGAGAACCTCCGAACGTGTGCCGTATTCCCAACTTGGACAATAGTGTGCAAGTGAGACGCTGCCCTGATATTACAAGGATAGAGGACTCACCTGTGGTTAGCCCCCTCCGCGAGTCGTCGGCCGACGACAGAGACTTGAGCGTCGGTGAGATTTTGCGCGGTCAAAGGGGTAAATGATGTCATCCACAGCAAAAATGCAATTTTTGAGAAACTTCTTGGTAGATTTGCATGGAGCCACATCTCGAGAAAGACTGGGCGCAGTGGAAGATAGGGATTGGTGGACGTCCAATTTGAACATCTTTGGCAGTTTAAATAGTCAGAATTCAATTTGAGTCTCATTCAAGTTGGTAACGCGACGAGACAGATTATTTAATCATTAAAAAATACTCACAATTCGTTAACAAGGTTTCTCCGGAAACAGTGTCCGACTTTGGAGCACTAAAAGAACCAAGGGTTGCTTCTGCAGCTTCGTTGAGCAGCTCGCACCCTCATTTGAAGCAGAGTACGGTGGGGGAAATCATTAATCATTCCACAACTTTGTCTGTCCCAAATGCACGATCAAGTTACATGGCAGTATCGCCATCTCGGAAGCATGATCCAAAACGAACTAACTTTAAGCTTATCCCGTCACTCCGTGGACGACCTGGATGCCTAGCTCCGCCAAAACTCTTCGGCCACGCCCAGCCCAATGAGCCACTACCAACGTGTCATCGAACCACATCTTCGTCTGCAGATGAGCTTGCTCTGCCATAACGGCGGGGTCGGATGTACCGCTTGCATCGCCGTTTCGTACGACCCTGTGGTCTCCGATATCCACACCACCAACATTTGTCTGCCTTTCCACTGTAGTCCGCAACCCACCTCCGCGGACCCACCCCGCGACATTGTTTCGTGACTTGACAGCCTCGAGGATCCCAATGACCGCAAGTAACGTTACATCGTATGGTTCATCCTCCGCCGACTCTGACGGAGTTCCTTCGAGGGGTATCTCTGGAGCCGTTGTATTGGTGAGATGAGCACCCGTTTGGGCTCGGTCCCTCTGCTCTGTTTTCCTACCTTGCTTCCCTTCCTTGCGTTCCTTCGTGGCTAGCAACGATCGCAGATCCCGCAGTCTCCTGGCACTATCGTATTCGGGTATGCATACGTGATTATAGGGTTGGAGCACCGCTTTGTGAGGGGAATCGTCGAGTAACACCGTCGTAAACGCCGAATGAGTCGATTGCGACGCGAGTAAGCCCCATGGCTTCGTGAGGTCCTTGGAGGTGACCGTCTTCCGATCTGTAATGCGAAAAAAAACGTCGGTTAGGACATGCGTATGACATGATAATCAACCAAAGTTCTGGGGTCAGTGGAACTCGACCAAAACCCAATTATCGGCTATAAATGAGAAAGAACATCAACACTTACGGTACTCCGCTTCCGAGAGTCCAAGACTCTTTCGATTCCACACTGCTTTCAATTCCGTCTTAGCGGCCCCAAAAACTTTGTCCACCATGTCGTCCACGCTGTGTGGCTGCGCAGATGACCACACCATCGTGTCCAGCCATGCCTTCGTTTCCGGAAGGAAGAGATACTGGCGGAAAGACTGCATATATGGGCGAGGTTGTACAGGACGCAATTGCATCCTTCCCGTTGAACTCCGAGATCGAGCAGAACGGATGAGAAGGGTACCATTGAGATCGAGCACAAGGAGTTTGCGAATTCTTTCGGGTTCATTCAAAATTTCCGATGGTTGCTGTGAAATGGCAAGGTATTCCGGGGTCAGCTCAAGTGGCTGGGGGGAGTTGTTCGGAGGAGACGACGCTGCCCGTGGCGGATCAGGTGGGGAAGGTCGCGAGGACATTGGGATAGATTCCATGGGATTTGCAGGCAACGCAGGTCGAAGACTATAGGGCGGAGGGGTATATGTCGCGTGTTGTTGGCGCGAACGGTTTCGCTGAGGTAAATTCCTGTCTCTCTGTGATTCCAGATCATACCGATCGCGGCCGCGTCTGGAGTATGAAGATTCAACGGGCCGTGAACGACTGCCATTGCGCCACCGCTCATCATAACTCTCCGGCCCGTTTGGACGCCAAGAGTTAGGATGATAAAAGGTCGGCGCCGCGTGCTCGTCCCGCCAGTAGTTGAAGCCCCTCCTTTGGAAAGGCTCAGGTGCATAATGTCTCCAGCTGCGATCGTCAGTATAAAAACGGTTGTACCTCGGGTCCGACTCGGAGCGAGAATACGATGAAGTCGATTCCTCGCGACGACGACGGTTGTGTGACATCGTGAGTCTTTGGCAACGCACGAATGTCTGAATGGAACCGGAGTGTTGTAGGAATTGTATCTTGAGACGAGAAGCTGGTGCTTTGCCAGATAGTGGCAGCAGAACTGTTTGAGAACAAATGCAGTGGCGGCGCCAGTCAGACCAAAAAAGGCAATTGGTTCGCTTATACCATACAACTAGTAAATCCGTTTCTATGCCAGTGTACAACTACCTTTAAGTTTAAATAACCTTGACCGGGCAGAGTCTAATCGTTATCATCACATGTATCTTCCGTGCTTCTCGTTGTCAGCATCAGACCTCTGGTGTCACGACAACAAGCAAGTTGCAAACAATGATCGACACTGTAATCTGAGATAACAGATGTAGTATTGAAGCCTCACTTCAATACCAACACTCATCACAAAGAAGATATTTAGAATCTGACCAACCATGTGGGGAAGCGCTCCAAATGCTAGCTAGAAGCAAAAATGGAAATCATCCCTTTTCTGGCGTCAAGGTAGTTTGACTCTCCATAGCATGTACGAACTTGAGTACTGAGGTTGCCACACAACCGGCCCTATGCCCCGTTGTCTCCAATAAGCGTCCAATATGGACCCATGTGAAATATCGAAACTTACTTATGAATTGAAAGATCGAGATTGATGCGCTCACTCGACAAAATGGCCGTATCGGCGTGCGTCCCAGATGGTACCAACTCAGATCTGAAACACACCGCACCGGATGATAAGGGTGCCCAACACAGCGCAAAGAACACCACACAGGCATAAGTAAATCTCAGAAGGCGAAGCCGTCAATGGATGATCCTGATGATAGAAAATAGGATCCTCATGCATGCCAATCTGCCAATGCAAGGTTGAATGAGTACATCCCCCGCCGGGACGCATCAGGAAATTGTGAATGCACACGCCTCGACGCAGGTGTAGCCAATGGAATACACAATGGCGGTGAGAGCACCAAAGTGCCAATCACAGAGACATGAGACGGGGAGAGGAGAGAGAGCTTGAGGGGAAGACGGGCGAGAGGCCAGCTTATATGTCGGGCATGGACTCTGAGCTTGATCGATGCATGATCACATGATCCGGAGGCAACTGTCACTTCTGTGACAATCGCACCGAGCTGGCTACAGTACCATCCGACTTCCGACATAGAGATCCGTTGACTCTGGGGGCTCAAGTTACACAAGTGTTTCTTGCATGATAATTTCATTATTACTGTCACGAATAGCAGCTACAGCGACGCATTGAAAGACACCAAGACTATCCCGATTCACGCCCGGCGAGCTCAAACATCTCCGTCTTGATGCTTGTTCCAGGATTACTAACAGCGAACGACACGTCCAGGTCAACCGTTGTCAGAGGTAATGTTGTTTCGGCAGTAGTTGGCCACCCCCGCGTAGTAAAGTCGTCGTCGTCGCTTGTGTCCGTGCTCGTCATATCGGACTCACCAATGTCGCGAAGCACGAATCGGCATGTGTAGGTCACAACAACAAGTAAGTTACAGACGATAATTGATAGAGCAACCTGAAGGCAAGTATGAAAGGCTATCCAAACGTGACATCGCGGACTCACTTTGACGTGCATACCAGCAGTCATGAGGATAGATATCTTTAGAATCTGACCAAGTGCATGGAAGAGCGATGCAAAGGCCAGTACAACGCTGGAAGTAAATATGGACAGAATCATTCTTCTCTGACGTTTAGGTAGTTTAACCCTCCAGAGCATGTGCAGAGGAATCACGACGAGAATCAATACCGCGATACAATCAGCTGAATATTCAGATCGGTATGATCAGTAAATGGATCAGTCAGAGTACGAAATTTGAACTGACTTGTAAACTGAAAAATCGTGACGCGTGGTTCTACCAGACACGAGACTGCCCCGAAGGTATATACCTGATGCCAACTAGGATCCGAACCACACTGTATGGCCTTCTGGACGACAAGTATTATCCAGCACGCAACGAAAAATGCCGCACAGGCATAGGTGAATTTAAGGAGGGGGCGTCCATGAACTATCCTGATGATAGAAAACAGAATACTCATACGTGACAGCCTATACGAAAGTGAGACATAAGGAGGTCCACAGACGACAAGAGCGTGGACACGCACGTTACGATGCTGGTGAATCCCATGGAATTAAACCAATCGGCCACAATAGAAGTCAGGCCAGCTAAATATCAACTTATATCCTTGAACACAGGACGCTAAGTTTCGACTCACTGGTATTTAAATATATCCAACAAGCTATAATCCAGACTGCACCTGTGCCGAGCAAGATAGCCGCCCATGTGTCCTCCCACCCAAAACGACCAATCTTGAGACGAAAGTATATTCTCCACGCTGTCAGAAGCAGCCCTAGAATCTCGACAACCGTGGCGGAAACTTTTGGGGGGATCAATTGGAACGATCAGTGGCACTTTAAGCTGATGACTTGATGAGTTGCCCATACCCCGAACGTAAGATACAGCAGAACCTGCCATAGTGGATTCAGGAACAACGAGGCGAATGCGGTGACCCGACAGGACAGTCTAAAATCACTTGGTAACAGTGAGAAAACGACCGTCATGGTCATACTTATAGAGAAAACTATCGGAAGAACAAAGTTATAGGGATTCTGCGAATTGCGAAGCGACAGTTTTGCCACCAGTCAGTCTAAGGTCATTACTAATCAGTAATGAACCTGCAGGGTCTGATGCAGTAAGTAACGACTTGGGAAGTACCATTTTGGGAGGTTCCCGACGGTCACTGCGCAGCTAGTAGCCACGTATGGGAGAGGGTTGAAGAGACGTTTAACAGCCAAGTTCAGCAACATGTCACTACTCGGAGAACAAGAGTTAAAATATGGTCCCACCACGTTACCGACATGTACACGTGCAGATTGCGACAACAGTCACTGGGTATGTAGTATATTCCAAACGAATTCTTCCTTGGCCAGGCAGATTTAGAGCTTGATCACCGTGACCGAGGCCCAAATTAATCCTGGGTCGAGTGCGTTGAGGCTGCCAAGGATGACGACCATCATCACTTGCAACGTAGATTCACTGGAAAAAGCAATATTAATCTCAGGTCAGCCTACAGAAGAGATTTTATATGCACTTCGTATTTGCTTGACAATCGACCTTTGCTTGCACAGGCTTCAGCGCTTCAACGTTCAACTATCGTCAGCGAGAGGCTTAGATGAGTCGGACCGAGAGGCATATAATACCCACTGCTCTCCATAATTCATGCTCTGCTAGTCACCAACACGACCCAGGGTCGCGTTTACACACTCAGGCAAGATCACGGCCCTGCATTTGTCAAGACTGATCATGCGGCCTAATTGATAATGGATCCTGACTCGATCCTGATAGCGTGTGCAAACACGATCCCCGGCGTGGCAGTAGTGACTTAGCAGTAAGTTTGGTGGCAGTGCAGCCGTAGTTGCTCCCTATCGCACATTTACTCATACTAGCGGTGTCATTCTCCCTATTTGTGCGAGACGCCGATTGAGCGCTTGCTGAAACGCGCGCCCTTGTTGCTAGTGGCAACTTATTGAAGCGAGACCCTTGCAATAAAGCGAGCGACTAACAAGTACGGTATGTAACTGACATAGTATATAATATACATTCAAGCCTTATTATAAGGTACAAGTAAGCAAGACGAACAAGAGTGGGAACTTGGTGGGTCATATCTGAAACCATGACAAGATTGAGTGTGTTGCGGATCTGTAGCACCCCCTAACGCCAGTGTCATAGTCGACCTATGGTTTCCCCCTCATCACGTATGCACAACGATCTAAAGATACTGCACGATGAATATCCCTTTCAGACAAAGAGGAACAAAAGGGGTCAGACCCTTTCGTGGGAGTGGCACGAGCTCAAACGCTTTCTGACGGACATCCCGCGGTGTGAAAATCGCCTGAAATATTGTCAAGATGAACGATCGTCGGATTCGAAGGGGGCGCCAGGTCAGGATCGCACCACCGTGTGGTGAAATCATCATCGTGACTTGACGAGACATGTCCATTGGTGATCGCAGCACTATCCCCTTCTTCAGCTTCAGAGCCGTCCTGAATCAAGTATCGATATGTGTAGGTCACGACGACAAGGAGGTTGCAGACAATAAACGCCAAAGCGACCTTGAAGGTAGGGCTTTTCAATATCGTCCGGGATCAAAATATGAAATAGAGACGCACTTCGACATTGATTCCCGCAATCATTACAATAAATATGTTGAGAATCTGGCCAATTGTGTGGAAGAGCGCTGCAAGGGCTAGCACGACACTGGACGCAAAGAGACAGAGTATCATTCTTTTCTGACGTATGGGTAGTTTGACCTTCCAGAGCATACGCAGAGGGATTACAACGAGGACAGAGACCGCGATACAATCGGCTGAGTGACCCAGTTTGTTGTGATCAGTATCTGAGAAATAGCTCAAACGCAAACTGCGAGCTTACTCGTAAACTGGAAGATAGAAATCTGTGAATTGACTAGACAGAATGGTTTTCCAGACCCAACTTTCCGATGGTGCCAACTTGGATCCGAAGTACATTGTACGATTTTTTGAGCGATAAGCACGATCCAGCACGCAACGTAGAAGATTGCACAAGCGTAAGTGAATTTGCGGAGGCGGGGTTTTCCCTGAGCGATCCTGATGATGGAGAATAGTATGCTCATGCGCACCAGCCTGAATATGCAACGTAAGTGTTGTGGTATGGCAGAGAAGAGCGATAAGCACGGACGTCACGATACTAGTGAAGCAGATAGAATAGATCCAACTGTTTATAATGGACGTCAGGCCATCTAAATATCGATCGTGAGTGACTTCGAAGTTGTATTTTTCGGATGCTCACCGGTAGACAAAAAGACCCATTCCGATATCATCCAAAGCACACCCGTGAACAACAGCGCAGCCGCCCAGGCATCCTCCCACCAAAAGCGTTGCATTTTGAGACGAATGTAGATCCGCCAAGCAGTCAAAAACAGTCCCAGAACCTGAAAGACCGTCGCGGTGACTGGAGACCTTTAACGGGCTTCTTCGGAACCCGGTGAATATACGTACCTCGCACGATGTAAACTGCGGGCAACGTCATGGCAAACCCACCGTCTCGAGATGAGAAAGCAAGAGGTGAGAACGTGGGCCCAAGCTAGTGGGTAGGCTAGTAAGCTACGCCTCATATAGATGAAGGTAAGCTTTAGCAAGCGATAAGGATCTCGGCATGGCTGAGAAACGCTAAATCCACAGTGACATTGGGCATTCAGGGATCCCGTATTGTGTATGGCGACTTGTGCAAAGAAGTATCGGCCTGTGAACGAGCGTATTTCGATTCTGCAAGACACGAGGGACAGGATGGGAGTTGGGGGACAAGGGCCCGAAAGCGGCATGAACGTAAGAAAAAATGATTGACCAGTTTTCACAGGGCGACGCTGGATTTTGACCGAGGGTGTGATGTAACACAAACCCAATTCAAGTTAACGAGGTACCGATCCAGAGCGGGAGCTTAGCTAGGGCCACCGTAGACTAGGGAACTGGTTCCTGTAACCATGGGTATGACGACCATCTCTGAAGATGAGATCTTGATCAGGTTCACGGTTCGCCACTGGCACACATTGTTTGGAAGCGTCTGGAACTCGATTCAAGGGAGCTTCACTCACTGTCATAAGTACCCAACTCGTCCCTCCCGGTTTTCTCTGCGCTTGGGGGCCGAGTCCGACATTAATCACCAGTAAGACACCTCTGATACAGCTGCGTGCGACAATAGTCTCCTTCGCCACTTGGCAACGCACATACATTGTACGATGACGACACCGCGACCCGGGGTGAACTTACCGCACACTCATCGTAAATCTTGACATCGATCTTCACGGAACCGATGCGCAAGCGATGGGAAATGAGAAATAGTCATACAATATAGTAATATAACCTACAACATCGATGCAGAAAACTAGAACGCGAAGCAATCAACGCACCCAAAGCCCCACTTTATGCTGCCCGTCGCGATCTCCGGGTACCCGCGGTTTCTTGGTTGGCGTTTTGCTGCGCATTATGGTATATCGAGGAACTTGATCTATCCACTGTCCGTTCGACGATGGACGTGCCATCTCGGAAACGTGTCCGGAATAATACATTGGCGTTGGTGAAAAGACCCTCTTTGAGGGATACAACGATGAATTGCGAGCCCTTGAATCGGTTTTTGAACAGCTGGCCAATATGTTGGGTATGCGACAGGTCAAGGGCCGCATCAATCTCATCTAAAATATACATCGGGGCGGGTTTGAACTGGAGAAGCGCCATGATGAGAGACAATGCAATCAACGACCTGGTTTAATAGCTGCGTCAGGATTTGAGGTTGTTGCTATATCGATACGTACCGTTGTCCTCCGCTAAGCTCCGTAAGGCTCTGTTTCCACACAGATCCCAGCTGGACCTTCACTTCGAGGCCTTGCATTAAGTCCTGCCCCTCGGGAGGTTGTAGTTTGGCGAAATTTCCAGGCAACAATTCGGCGAAGATGGCACCGAAGTCACTGCAGGGTGCGAAATCAGTAAGCCAATCCGCATGACAAAGACTACAAATCTCACCCGTCGACCTTCTCCCAGGTCTTCCGGAGGGCGTCGCGTTTATAACGATCGAGCTCTGCGATCGTCTCCTCGATTTTTTCCTTGTCTCCTAATACAGTCGACATCATCTTTCTTATCTCGGTTTCCTTTTTCTCCACGCTAAAATAGTAGTGAGCGACGAGGAAAACCCATTTGTCGTGACGGCATACGCACGTTTCAATCATGTTCATGACCTTGGGGTTAACCTTTTTCTTCATGCTCCGTTGTCGAGTCTCCAATTCTTCTGCCTTTCCGGCCAGAGCCCCGATGTCAACCGATTTGAAGTCGTACGGAGACCCGGGCTTGCCGAATGACCTAAGTACACAGTGAGTTGATTACCGTGACCGGGGGATACGACTCACTGGCATTCCTCGCGAATCCAGCTATACTGCTTCTCGAGATTTGCCATGACTCCAGCTTGATAAACTTTGTCCTTCTCAAGGGCGCCTATCTCATGTTCCAGTCGCTTCACGTCGAGTTCAGCATCGGAAATCCCTTTTTTGTGGGCCTTGATAGCGTCATCGAGTTGCTTCAGTTCATTATCGAAATGAGTGAGCGTTGCGCGTTCCTCTTGCAACTTTTCCTCCGCTTTGGCATGCCTCGCCTGTATGAAAATTAGTTTGAATACGTTGATATAGGCACAGGACAAACCGCAGCGCCAGCCACCTTATCTTGGATCTTGCTCGCGTCCTTCTGCATCTTGTCGACTTGATCGAGAGCATTTTGAACCGCGACCTCCGCAGCTTGAATGTCATTTTCCATTTGTTCTTGACAAGCGGAAACAAATCAGTTTAATCGAAGGAAGGAATTCGGATTTCACCCACCTAATTCCAATACCGCGGTTTGATGTTCCTTCTGGCGCGTCTTCACGACAACAGCTTGCTTTTGAACAAGGCTCTTTTGCTTGGAAATCTCGCTCTACGCGAACTGTACTGAGTAATAGCATACGAAAAGTTCACGAGCCTCACTTTCAACTCGCTGATCTTGCCCTCTTTGTTGTCCTTGAACTCGCCCATATCTTTTTCGAGTCTCTTGATATCGCTTTCGGCAACCTTTTGCTTATCCTTTGCGACTTGGACTGCGTTACGGAGTTCCGTGATGGTTTGTTTGTACGACTCAACCTCTGCGCCGATCTGGACGTCACGTATCAGGTTAAACCGAGGTGGGGAATAATACTCATTTCTTACCCTAGCTGCGTTGCTTCCTCCAATTTGTTCATCCAACAAGCGGAGCTCGTGCTCCTTGATCTCCACGTCCCTTGCGAGTTTCTTCCACCGTTCTCTCCTCTCCCGGCTTGCTCCCTCCGCTCTCTCCAACTCCGCCAGTCGAGCGTTAGCATGCTCCAAACTTCTCTCTGCTTCTAGCAACTCTCGGACGCGTAGCAACACACCGTTGCCGCTAGGTGGGGCCCCACCACTAAGTGTCCCAGAAGGATCGTAGACGTCACCATTCAATGTCACGGAACGAACTTTGGCACCAAACGTGACTGCGTTAGCGGATTTAGCGTCTTCACAGATAATTGTGTCGCCGAACACGTAGGCCATGGCGCGAGCCACATCATCAGGGTAACCGATAAGCGAAAGTGCGACATTCGCCGTCCCTTGAGAGAGCCGATCCACTTGAGCCAGTTTCTGCCAGTTGTGAGACAATGCTACGACGGAGACCACTGGATACACGTGAAACGTGGACATACCTCCGGACTAAGCTTGAAATCACTAATCTTATTGAGAGGTATGATCGTCACACGCTTCTTGAGTTTGCCTTTCTGTAGAAGATCCTTGCCGACGTTTTCGTCCTGAACGACGACATTGTATAGCTTGCCACCTGCGGCTATCTCAAGCGCCGTTGCCTTTCCAGCGTGTTCTGGGGGAATTGAAGTCAACGTGGCGACGAGACCTTTGACTTTGCTGCGGTCGAAATTGGGATAAGGGGACGAGTAGTCAAAAACCAAGCCAGAGAGACGGTTTTTGACACTATCGCGTGCCTATAGATAACTTTAAGCGACTGCAAGTCATGGTCGGGATTCTCTTACTTCGGTTCGCGCACGGGCTTCACCTCTGGCAGTGCGCAACTCGGCGTCGAATTGTTCCTGTTGTTCAGCACTCCAGCCACATTCAGACATCTGACGTTTCAGTTTCTCGAGGTCCCCTTTCATCTTTGCGAGGTTCTGCTGACCCTGGCTAGCGTCCCTCTCCACCTCTTTGTATCTCGCTTCCAGCGTTTTCAGCTCCTTTTCATTCATCGAGAGTTTCATGCGATTCTGCTCCTCCTCAGCGTTACCCTGTGCCAGACGCGCCTTGGCTTCCGCAATCTGGCCCATGTAGCCCCCTCCAGTGTTCCCGGTATTGGACGTTGTTACGCCGGTTAAGAGCGTCTGAAGGAGCTCCTCGGAGTTGGAAAGGGTGGCTTGTGCAGCGTCATGAGATGTCTTCACGTCCTGATAGGTATTCTGGAGCTGTTCGACTTGACCCCGTTTGCCGACGAGCGAATTGCGCAACCCTTGCAGCTCTCCCTTCGAAGTAGCAACCTTCTTTTTCTCTTCGTCGATATTATCATTCGCGAGCTGAATTTGAGTGCGGTATTTCTCGAGCTCCTTGTCCAACTCCGCAACTTCTTCCTCCAACTTCTTCAGCTTCCCGCCCTTTTTCCGTTCAGCTTCGCGTTGCTCGTTGACCTCCTGCCACATTTTCTCTGCCGCTTTGCACTCTTTCTGGAGTTTTTTCTTCTGCTTTTCAGTGGCCTCTGTCTCCAGCTCCCTAGCTTCGATACCCGCCCCTGCTGTCTCGACCTGTCTCTTCGCCTCGGACCAATCCCACGCCCGAAGCATACGACCAATTCGCTCGAGTTCCGTGCGATCCTTTTGCCAGGCGAGGAATTGTCGTTTCTCGTTCCGAAACTTCTCCAACTTCGGCGAAACCTCTTCCACGAGAATTGAGTTGAGTTCCTGAACACGCTTATCTTTCTTGTCCATCGTCTTCTTCGCTTTGTCCTTGCGATCCTCGAACATACGAGTGCCCGCTGCTTCCTCCACCATACCGAGAATTTCTTGAGGTCGCATATTGAGGACCTGAGAGTACGTGTAAATCAACGAATATCGTGATCAAGGAAACGACGGACCTTGGTAATGCGACCCTGCATAATCAAGAAATTAGGATTGTTGATATTCAATTGAACGCTCTGAAAGAGATTCTGGACTGCTTGCTGAGTAGACTTGTGCCCGTTCAACAGGTATTTTGATATGTTGGGGAGTGCAATCTGCCACCAGTAGATAGTTAATAGACACTATGCGATTTGAAGCGAGAAACAGACCTGACGAGTGACCGTGATCTGCTTATAGTTCTCCAACCCCACTGGACTTTTCTCTCGGTCCGAGTTGTCGAAGACGATAGTAACGCTCGCTTTGGTGATACCGGCTTGACCACGTTTGTAGATGAGATCTTGTTGGTTCTGCGCCCGCATCTGTAAAACAGCTTTAGGTGTGCTCGACATACTCAGAGAAAGTTCGACACACTTGGGCCATATTGGTGATCCCTAGCACGAAACATATCGCATCTAATATATTAGACTTTCCTGATCCATTCAAGCCGGTGATGGCGTTGAACGAAGGATCCCATCCCGTTATCTGTGTTCGGACAGGATAAGACTTGAATCCTACATGACTGCGTTAGAGCACAGTCTAGTAAGATATTACGACCTACCTTCTAGCACGAGCTCCTCGATCCGCATCTTTGTGTGAGAGTTGGTGCGCGACGCGACGCGTCCAAAAATTCAAACGGAGCGCAGATCTGAACCTCACGTGATCATCAGAATGCCGCGCGCCTAATACTGCCAGCGCTTGGAGAGTGATGGGGTTACGCCGTCATCATTAGCGTGGAACGAAGCGCCCAGGCTATCTTTGCTATAGCGACTTTCTAACGGTATCAAGTTCTGTCCGTAGGCATCGTCTAGTCGGAGCACTACGACGGAAAAGGAAGTTTGGAGTAAAAAAATACGGACAAATTTCTGTATAAACACGCCACCCAGCAGACTGCACTACACCAACTTTCTCCTCCCGCCCACCACAGTC
>JBBPMD010000826.1:0-13156 GCA_038090095.1 Zangia roseola | reverse complement strand
TATGAATCCAACGGCAGTAGACTCTAACAAAGTTTACTTGTCTTTTCCCTCTCAAAGCTTGACACTCTTAGCATCATCGCACTTTCACTACACAACTTTCAGTCAACGTTTTCTGAGTTGTTTCATTTAAACTTTGTTACATCTTTCTACCATTAAGACAACCCTAGAAAGTAAGACCTTCGGTATAGGTTACCTTAGGAAGATGCTTGTCTGGACATAGGACCTCTGATACTGACAGAGAAGTTATCCTAGTGTCCAACGCCCCTCAGACCACTCACCAGTCGGTGCTTTGTGTCGACACTACGCTCAGCAGGACATTCAACCAAAGGGACCCTTCACTAGAGGTAGCGCTAGAAGAGGTACAGAGGTTGAGAGAGGACCTTAGAGACGACCGTTACGATGACGGTATAAGGCTAGAGCACACCACTTTAGCACACTACGCAGAAGCTGCTGGTGTTAGGAGGGCGACATTCAGTTGGAGTAGCGAAGAGGAGATCTTAAGACAGATCCTCATCCTACCCGCACTAAGGACACCATCACCGGTGATCAAAGAAGAAGAAGAAGAACTTGAGATTTTGTGGTACCCGGGGTCACCACCTACATTACCTTCACTGCTTTCCGACCTCACCCCTCACCCCTCCCGATTCAACACTCCTGCGAGGTCTGAGACCCCAGAGAGACCTTTCATCGAACCACTCAACCGAGGAGAATCACCCAACGACCCAAATCTCTTCTACCCACCTTCTTACTTCCGACACTCCCCACTTCCCGTTGCACAAGCACACAACAGACGAAAGAAGACTTTCTACAGAAGAGAGATCTTCAGATTCAACGACGATGAAAGGAGACCATATCAGGGAAAAAGCCTGAGACCAAGAAACATACTTAAGAAGCCCTCTTACGTATAAATACCAATAAAACTCCCTTTCCTTCTATAAAAAGAAAAAAAATGTCCAACACCACAGCGGATCTCGAAATTATCAAGGACGCCAACCTTAAATGGGAAGACAGGATGGAAGCATCGGCCCGGGTTATCAATGACCTGGTAAATGAAGTCGACCGGCTTTACACCCTTCTGGCAGCAGGCAGCTCCACCCCACGAGGAAAGGCGGAGATATTCGCGGACCCTGGCATGTACAATGGTACAATGGCCAAGTTCGACGAATGGTGGACAAAGATGAATGGCTGGATAGAGGCCAACAAGGGGGTTGTCAAACCCAAATCCTACAACGCCGTTCTGGCAATACTCTCCCGTATGGAAGGGAGCAAGGCAGGGCCATTCGCCCAAATGATGATAGCCCAAGGACCCGTGGAGTACAACAACTCCGGAGTTTTTATAAAAGGAGTCTCCTGGGAAAGACTCGAATTGGAGATGGGAAATTACTTCCGCTCCATCAACCAGAAGGACTGGGCGAAGGCCCAATTAGAAAAACTTACACAAGGACAGTCCCGCATCGAGGACTTCATCATCAAATGGTCGGCCATGTATGAAAAAGCACAGGTCGGCAACGAGTACGGCATCACCCTGCTCGAAAGGAACACACAAAGGAGGATCATCGAAAAGGTCTTCGAAGGAGAACGGCCCAACACTGTTCAAAAATACTGTGCCAAGATAAAGACAATTGGCAACAATTTTGAAGCCCTGGCTTTCTCCAGGCCCACAAACAAGGACCCCAACATAATGGACATAGGGGCCTTGCCAAAGAAGGGGGGTAAACCCCAAAACCAAGGAACACCCAAGTGTTTCGCCTGCCAAGGCAATCACTTAATTAAGGACTGCAAGAAGCCACAATGTGGCGAATGCAAGTGGTGCAGAGTCCACAAAAACTCCTGCTCGAAGTCACCGGACAAAAAGGTCTGAGTAACCAAAAGCGAAGAAGGCTGGTTTACGGCTGAAGAAGTTGAAGAGGTGGTACGGAAAGCCATCTCTTCAAAAGGAAAAGGAAAAGGCAAGGCGAAAGCCAAGCCACAAGTACAGGTGGATCCGTTCGCCAAATTAAGAGGAATGACATACGAGCAGATGGCTGCTCACTTCGCCAACGAGGCGGAAAAATGAAGAGCCAATTGGGTAATCTGGAAACCCGAAAGGCTAGAAACAAATCAAGATATGGCTGGTTCTCACCCCTAGAGGAGGAACCAATTATGGAAACCACTTTCTTCTCCGAAATTGAGAATAAACTACCTTTCAATAAACTCTTTACTTATGAAGAAAATGCCGAGGAGTGTCTCACAGAGCGTGCCAGGGGCATCGTACCCGGGCTTAATTCTCCTAACAAAAACCAAAAAAAAATAATGAAAACGAGACTCCAGATCTCAACAAAAGAATCCGATCCGCCAACATCGAAGATGAACTTCTAATGGATGTACACGTTGGTGTGAAAGGAGGAATAATGTTTCATGCAAAAGCGCTTCTGGACAGCGGAGCTAACATGATCTTCCTACACGAAGACTTCGCCAAGAAGCATAAATTAAAACTCCGACCCCTTTGATACCCAGTCAGGGTCTTCAATGTCGATGGAACCCCTAACACATCCGGTTCTATTACGCACGACGTAGAACTAATCATGGAATACCAGGGTCACAGGGAAAAGGTGATCGCCGAAGTAACCAATCTAGGCCAAAATGAAATGATCATTGGCTATACCTGGCTAAAGGCGCACAATCCCAAGATTGACTGGACCAAGCGAAAAGTCACACTATGGTCATGCCTGAACACGTGTACTAGAGCATTACGCGAGTTCCCATCGATTGAAGAGGAAGAAGAAGAGGAGAGGAACTATGCAACGGAGATGAAACTTTGTTCTATGCAAACTTCTATTTTCGAAACAAAAACAGAAAAGACCACCGAGGAACTGGTTCCCACGGAATACCACGAATATTTAACCGTATTCAGTAAGAAAGAATCCGAACGCATGCCGTTGCGCAAGCCATGGGATCACGCCATTGAACTCAAGGACACGTTCAAACCCAGAAAAGGAAGGTTAATTCCCCTAAACCCCGTGGAACAAGAAGAAGTTGCTGCGTTTATCGAAGACCAACTCGCTAAGGGTTATATTCGACCTTCCAAATCAGAACAAACGTCCCCCGTGTTCTTTGTCCCAAAGAAGGATGGCAAAAAGCGCATGGTTCAGGATTACCGTTATCTAAATGAACACACGGTCAAGAATAACTACCCCTTGCCGTTAATTTCGGAGCTTGTTGACAAGCTCAAACATGCAAAACTATTCACGAAGATGGACTTACAATGGGGATACAACAATGTTCACATCAAAGAAGGTGACGAATGGAAAGCTGCCTTCGTCTGCTACAAGGGTGCTTACAAACCCCTAGTCATGTTCTTCGGATTATGCAACTCCCCCACCATGTTCCAAACTATGATGAACAATCTATTTAACGATATGGAAGGAGTCGTGGTCGTCTATATTGATGACCTTATGATATTTACCTCAACGGATAACGCTGAAGAACACGATAAGATCATGCTGGAAGTTCTCAGAAGACTCAAAGAGAACGACCTCTTTGTTAAGCCAGAGAAGTGCTCCTTCAAAGTAAAAGAAGTTGACTTCCTCGGAATGATCGTGGGAACCAATGGGATCTCAATGGATATGGAGAAAGTTAAGGCTGTAATCAAGTGGCCGACTCCTAAAACCGTCAAACACGTTCATTCTTTCCTAGGCTTGGCGAACTTCTATCGCCGCTTCATCCAAGACTATGCAAAATTCACACGCCCGCTTCATGATCTAACCAAAAAGGATCAGAAGTTCGAATGGAGCACCTCATGCCAAGAAGCTTTTGATAAGCTAAAACATGCTTTCACCACCGCCCCTATCCTCGCTTACCCTGATAACGATTGCAAATTCCGCTTAGAAAGCGATGCATCGGACTACACAATGGGCGCTGTTCTATCTATAGAAAAAGAAGGAGTTTGGCATCCTGTCGCCTATAACTCACACTCTATGACCCCTGAAGAACAGAATTACCCGGTAGCAGATAAGGAAATGCTGTCGGCTATACGATCTTTGGAATTATGGCACCACTACCTAGAAGGCGCAAAGTATGAATTCAAAATATGGAACGACCACCAAAACTTACAGTGGTTTATGATGCAGCAAGATCTTAATCGCCAACAAGCAAGATGAGCTCAGTATCTCTCACACTTCAATTTCACATGGCATCACAAGGCCGGAAGCACGATGGGAAAAGCTGACGCTCTGAGCAGAAGAGAAGATCACGCTGAAGGAATCGAAGAGGATAATAAAGGAGTTCTTGTCATTGACCCCGCACATGTCAGAAGCACCGTGGTCTTAATCTCTGATGATGGAGATGACCTCCTATCCAAGATTCGCGAAGCAACGATCCGACTTCCGTCGGGATATGTCAAGGCACTCCAAGAAAAACAAAAATATGAAATCCGTGAGAGAAGGGTCCTAGAACACAAAGGAAAGATCTTCGTACCCGATGCACTCAGGATGGAAGTTATGAAACTCCACCATGAAAAACCAGTAGCTGGTCATCCCGGTTATGAAAAAACCTATGAACTGGTCACACACTCTTACACGTGGCCATCTATGAGAACCTTAATACAAGATTATGTCTCACGGTGTGAGACTTGCGCTAGAAGCAAGACGGGCAATAAGGCCCCTGCCGGGAAACTCATACCCTTAGAGGTCCCTGAAAAACCCTGGGAACACATCTCCGCCGACTTTATCACAGATCTACCTATGTCAAACAGATTCAACGCGATTCTCACAGTCGTAGATCGCTTCTCGAAAGAAGTCAAATTCGCTCCATGCAACAAAACATGCTCCTTGCTTGATCTAGCAAAACTTTATATGCAACACGTGTGGAAGCATCATGGCCTTCCCACATCTATCGTTTCGGATCGTGGACCACAATTCGCATCCACCCTCATGAAAGACTTATGCAACGCATTAAAAATAAAAACATCTATGTCAACTGCGCATCATCCGCAAACGGACGGACAGACAGAACGCATCAATCAGGAAATTGGACAATACCTAAGACTATATTGCTCAGAGAACCAAGACACATGGTCGGAATGGCTTCTGATAGCACAGTTCTCATATAACGCAAAGAAGCACACGGTGTCTAAGAAGACCCCTTTTGAAGTCACACGCTCTTACGTCCCTAGGATGGGAATCGAACAGTGCACTATGCAAGCACCCGTGGCCAAAGAATGGGCTGCAAATATGGAAAATATGCTAAAAGAAACACGTGTCAACCTACAGAAGGCACAAGAAAAGATGAAACAACAAGCGGATAAGCATCAAAGCGATGCCCCGAATTATGCTATAGGCAACAAGGTCTGGCTTGCTACGGACAATCTGAGGTTGCCTTGTACTTCCAAGAAGATGACCGAATGGTGGATTGGACCATATGAAATTCTATCTATGAAAGGACCAAACGCAGTTGAACTAAGATTGCCAAAGTCAATGCAGATACACCCAGTGGTGAACATCACACAGGTCAAACCATATAAGGAAAGGTTGCCAGGGCAGGAAGCTGTAAGACCTGGACCAATTCTTGTTACGGAAGACCATGAAGAGGAATACGAAGTTGATTACATAATTGATTCAAGGATGAAAGGAAGATCCTTCGAATACCTCGTTCACTGGAAGGGATATTCTGACGAAGATAGGACATGGGAAAAGAAGTCGAATCTGACGAACGCGCCTTTGGCAATCACTGAGTTTCACAAGAAATTCCCACACGCACCACGTCCACTTCGGATGAACTACGCAGACTTTAACGGTCTATTTATGAAAACAGAAGAAAACCTATGCTCTATGAACGAAGAAGATCTCCCGATGAACCGATTAGACATTGGTGATTCAGGAGCCTCACCACAGAAAGGGGGTAGTGTTACAAACGCTCAGTTCACCCCTATCTTCTTCAATCCCTATGCACACTCACAAGCACAAGTCACTAGTGGAACAACACTCTTCGACCAGTTTACTTTCTAGGTCACGTGACTTGCCTCATGCTAAGGCTATACTCGGAACAGAATCCGATTGGCTGCGACATGTATGCTTCTTATTTAATTACCGTTTCATTAATCGTGGTTAGAAGAATGATGGATCTCATGGGAACATTCTCACAAATGCTTCTCTTCCATTCTGCCACACTATGACACACATTTCTCTTCTCTATGATACACACATAGCCAACGAGGCAATGCTTCTTATGACTCACTATGACACTTAGCCAATAGCGTTAAGAACTCTTATCTACATAGTCACGGACCACAATAGACACAAACAATGTACCAAGTAGTATATATACTATGAATCCAACGGCAGTAGACTCTAACAAAGTTTACTTGTCTTTTCCCTCTCAAAGCTTGACACTCTTAGCATCATCGCACTTTCACTACACAACTTTCAGTCAACGTTTTCTGAGTTGTTTCAGTTTGCTAGATTGATTCTTCTCGTTGTGAGAGGTTGTCTTGCCCTTCTGTGACAGTGGCAGGGGCGGAAAGAGAGCTAGTTCTTTTGTTACGCTAAGCATAGAACTGAGACAGTCTTTGGAGGCTCTGGGCGGAACAATAGGATGAATGATAGGGTCTCGATAACAACTTCCCAAGTTGTTCGGATTGAGTCTTAGAACTACACTTGTATTGCATAGAACTAGCTGGGGAACTACTGTACAGGTCATTGGGTATTTGAAGCACACACTCCAAATAGGAAGAGCATATGACAAGTGAAAGTGATGACGGTGTGTGGTTTGCTCAACCAGAGAAGATGTGGTAAAACCAAGTAAATTTGACTGGAGTACTATGACAGTCTACATAGGTTTATATACTAAAGTCCATTTGTTTGTGCATATTTGGTGTAGAGATAAGAGAACATATCGCTATTGGCTAAGTGTCTGTATGAGTCATGAGAAGCCTTGCCTCGTTGTCTATGTGTGTATCATAAAGAAGAGAAGCGTGAGTCATGATGTGGCAGAATGGAAGAGAAGCATTCCGTGTGAATGTTCCCATGAGATCCATCTTTAGATCTGACCACGATTGATGAAGCGGAAATTAAAAAGAAGCATAATTGTGGCGTTCAATCGGAATCCTTTCCAAGTACTGCCTTGACATGAGGTATAACACGTGTTGGTCACGTGACTTTAGAAAGTGAATGTGTTGAAGAGCATTGTCCCGCTAGTGACACGAGCTTGTGAGTGAGCATAGGGGTCGAAGAAGATAGGAGCAAAAGGTGCGTTTGTAACAGTATTTATAGGAGTCTGGGTGGATAAATGGGGACACTAGTTGAAAGAGCTCAACGGAGGAGAAGGATGTCCTTAGAGACAAGAAAGGAACATAAGAGAGGTCAGACATAAGGGGAACGGAGTTCCGCTGCTAGGAAAGGAAAAGCACTTTATAAGGAAGTTAACACATCAGGAAGTTCTGAAAGGGGATGTGTTAATGTATCCCAATGGAGGTTAGAATGAGAGTGACCAAAGGAGTAAAAAGGGGACACCGAAGGAGGTCCGTAGGAGAGAATCATTCTAGGTAAAGAAAGGGGAGTGATGTCATCATAGTAAGAGTCGAAGGACATAGGAGATGCTCACCAAGATGGTTTTGGAAGTTCTGTTAGTACTTCCATAGTTTCTGCTTCTGGAGGATCCGGGTTTTCTATAACACTTATTCCTCTTTCAAGATAGATCCCTTCAAGTAGGGGTGGATTGACTGATCCACTACAGAGTGTAGGCTTCCAAAGGAAACCAGGCCCTTAATGCTGGGAACCGTGTGTATGCAAGCAGGTAGGAACTAGTTTGCTTGAAGAGAGCTTGCTAGGCAAGTAGAATGTAACAAGGATGCTAGGTGTTGAAGTGATGAGTGTTGGAATTTGTATTCCATTGTTTACTGCTTACATAAGCATACCTTACATTGCACATAGAGTACTTAGTCCTTTCCTTAGTGACTTACAGTATTCTATAGGTAGCTATTGCTACTATCCCTATACACAGTGACTTACAGTATTCTATAGACCCTCTATAGCTTCTTCTACAGATTCTACAATGAGTAGCGGAGGAGTAGTAGTCTTGAAATAATGTCAGAACCACGAAATGTGATCCTAACTAGGAAGAGTTTAACATCTCAATATTAATCACAAAATGTAATCAATTTCAAGACTAGGGAATACAATCAGTAACTATGAGTAGTATATATACTATGAGTCAGAAGTACAGAGAATCTGAATGAATGTTTGAGTAAGTTCTACACTATGGAAAAAAGGTATGACATTGCTATGACGTCATAAGGTATGAATGATGAAAGGTAAAGGGCAAAGGAAATATGAAATCTGACAGCATTGTAATCAGTGTCATGACTTTGTGAATGGTAATCACTCTCTACATGAGACTGATTGCAATACCTTCTAACCTGAGTGTGATCTCAATTCAATGTCATGACTTGGTATATGGTAGCTACTTTCTGTATGACACTGATTACCAAATCTGAGTTTGATGCCAAGTCAATCTCACACAGAAAGTAGTTATCATATACCAAGTCATGACATTGAACTGACATCACACTCAAGTTGGAAGGTATTACAATCAGTCTCATGTAGAGAGTGATTACCATTCACAAAGTCATGACATTGATCACAATACCTACTAGTCTGAGTGTGATGTTAATATATGTCATTAATTTTTAAATGATAACTACTCTTTGTATGATACTGATTACCATATCTCTCAATCTGAATTTGATGTCAATAGGTGGTCATTAATGTCATGAGTGCATAAATGGTAGCTACTGTCAATGTAACACTGAATTCCACTAATCTCCTAACCTAATAGCAATGTCAATATTTTGACAATATATACCATAACTTTGTAAATGACAACTACTCTCTGTGTGACATAGATTGACATAACACTCATGTCTCTCAGACTTCCAAGATTTGTAATGTGAGAAAATTTGGGTCATGCTTAAAGTAGATTGTCAAATATCAGTATTCTAACATACTAGTTCAGGCATTATTTTCTTTATGTGGATTGACAGAAATTACAAAATCTTTTCACAATTATAAAAAAAGATCCAAATTCTCATCCTTCAACAAATTGTCAAGAACATAATCACACTCAAGCTGGGAAGGTGTGGTGATCAATGTCACACAGAGAATAGTCACCATAAGCAAAGTTGTGAGATTGGATTGACATCACAATCAGGCTGGGAAGGTGTTACAAACGCTCTCAAAGCCCCTATCTTCTTCGACCCTTATGCTCATTCTCGAACACTTGTCACTAGCGGAACAACACTCTTCGACGAATTCACTTTTTGAAGTCACGTGACCTACACGTGTTTCGCCTCATGCAAAACCTATGCTCAGAACGCAACCCTATTGGCTGCCACATTATGGACAGCCTCCGGATCTATCATCCAATAGGATAAGTTCCAGACCCTATGACCACGAAGGCTATGCGCCTTATCTATGACTCACTCGCACAGCCCTTAAGGCAGTGTACGCTTCTATGACTCATGATGACTCTTAGCCAATGGCGTTATGAACTCTTATCATACCCTACACCCTATGCCAAACATGTACAAACGAACTCTAGTAGTATATAAGCCTATGTAGACTGTCATAGCACTCCAGTCAAATTTACTTGTTCTTTCCACTCTTCATTGGTTGAGCAAACCACACATCATCACTTCTTCCACTTGTCATACGCTCTTCCTTTGAGTGTATGCTTCAGAAGGTGTGGCAATCATACAAATTGTTATGTTAAGTGTAGAACTGAGACTAGTAGAAGAGGGGCCATACAGCCAAAAGCGAGTCCTTCTATAGTTAGTAGCCATACAACAACAAAGAAGCCTTTTTATTGTGACAAATATTGATGTTCATGCCAGAGGATAAGCAAGAGTTAGTATTTAACAAATTCCCATCATTAATAATACCATCATGAAAGAACACAGAGCCATCAGATTGGAAAACTTGACAGGTAAAATAATGATCTCCATAGTATATAATCCCTTTGAGTTTCAAGATAGTATTACATGTATTTTTTAGTACCTTGACATTATGTGAGATAGTAAAAGAGCAAGGCATGTTAGATATATCAAATGCAATAAAGTGAGGAATTTTAGAGAAATGAATATGCTTGTTTAATGTATTATCACAACCTGTACAGAGAATATCATCATCTATTGTTAGGAGCTGATTCAACCAAATAGATGTTGACAGACTATCTCCAGGCAAGATATCAAAGTGAGTAGAAAATTCACCATGATAAGTTTGCCTATGATTACATGATGGGCATAATAGCCAGCCAGATGGAAATTTGTCTGTAATTGACTTTTCTTGTATTTCTTCAGTCACAGTTCCTTGGCATTGTAAGTTCGTCCAGAAGGTTGTCCATCCATTTTCCTCAGCATCCTATCACACTCTGTGACGATCGCTGACCATCATGACTGCTAGCTCGTGCAAACATCACGCAAGTGGGTTCTCTACCAAGAGATGCTACCCACTCTCAGGTTCCACCGCACAGCCTGCTACCGCTCCACTTGAAGTTCATCTCAATGAATTCGAAACGACCGATTCCAGGATCTACCTAGGCCTATTTTGTCATCCAGGAACATGATCTTATTGTTCTTCGTCCACTTGAATAGGTGGCTTCCATGGAGGAGGTACAGGAGCGGATAGCTACCTTATTCATGGACCCCATCAGATCTCCATCGAGGTCCTTGTGCTGAGAGATCGGACATCTTACCCTTTATGATATTTATGTTGCATCGTGTGGCAGATTGGAGGGACGTATGTCGTTCGTCTGGTGCCTGCTCGATAATCTTTCCAGGGGGGGAGATCTGAACCTGTTCAGATTCCATTGGAGGAGAAATATGGCCCCCCCACTGGACCTCGGACCTGCGCATTTGCTTTCACTTAGTCCAGCAAAACGATGGTGGAGGAAAGTTGTTGGGAAGTTGATATTCTAATTGAGAATGAAGAGGACCCAGTGCATATTCCACTTGGTTGTTCGATGGGAACGCTGATGAGGCCATTACCCTCAGGTATACACTTCCGTGTCGTTTCACGACCGTTCAACGTCCTATAACCCCCCCATGGACCAGTGTCGTCGTCACCTTCCTCACAGACGCACAAAGCGCTGCAGTATTTTGAATTACCGTCTACACAACATCACTTTCAGAAGTGCTTTCCTCGTGCTCAGCCAGGTGGCCATTACCCATGTGTTCTACCATTGGTGTCTGCGTAGTGTATCAGCGGAGGAATCGGAATATCGAAAAAGCCAGTCGTACATTAATTTTGCTCCGTTCAAGTACCTGGATTGAGCATGCATCAGCAATATGGCACCCCTACTGTGACCACTGCATGGTCTGTGGCCTGACTGTCGGTCTGTTACAACTGTCAGAAAGTGTTCACAGTACTACCAGTGACAATAATTAAATGCCTGTGCTGAAGGTCGAACTCACAACTTCCCGCGGTTACCAAAAACAGAACAAACGCGCATTAACCACTAGACTACAAGCTGTCAATACAAGGTGAGCCTGGCTGGCTATATAGCCACATACTAACCCTATGAGTTGAAAAAACTGAAAAACTTTCAAAGTCCGTATGCTGCAGGTAAGGCGCACACCACTATTTGCACCCGCCCGCCCACATACACACAAAACCTGTTTGTGTCCTCCCCGTCTATTTGCGCTCACCTGACTTGCTCATGCTAGTGCCTATGACCCACTCCGAAATCCCAACAAGAAAGCTAAGTTTTACTTGTCTCAACATGCATTTACTCACTTGCACCCCACCGGCCTCTCCCCGGCCACAGCCCAGACCGCAGCGCAACCCCGAAAAAAGGTGTGTACCATCCCACTGCTCAACGTTACAATTCCCATCATCTCCCTCACTTCCTGCACTCAGGCGCATCAACACGTCCCCCGTCACTCAAAATTTAATTCTCACGGTGCCCGACTGCTCAGTATTGGTTGCCCACCCGCCGCACCCAGTGATTCTTACCGGGATCAAGCGACCCCTCAGAATCGCCTCGTGGGACCCTCGCTGTCATGTTCTCCAAGACTATCCACCTGCAACTGACCGCACGTGTTACGATACTGAGGGAAAGGAAGGCGAGCCAACCTGCAATGATCAGTGTCGGACCAGCAAGAAGGACGTACCAGAGGGTTGCCAGAATGCATATGAAGGCCCAGGAGATAGTCCGACGCAATGCGCGACCTGTCCGAAGGCGTCGAGTTGACCCGAAAGGCCAGGAGGTCATAGGGGCTTTCAGAAGACGGCGAGGATCGCCGAGGCCGATCGAGGCCGCCAAAAGGTTGCCGAAGGCGCCCAATACGATGGGATATGCCACAGGAGTGACCGAGATGAGCACTTTGTCGAAACGAAGGTGCAACGTCGAGATAAAGGTCCAGGAGGGCAGGAAGAGATCCAATCGCAGTCAGATGAGATCGGGCGTGAAGCACAGCGTCGAAACGATCCAAGTCGACTTGAATACGATAGGGCGTGCCCCAGCAGCAGCTGAGACGAGCGCGTCATCGATCTGAAGGCGATATGTCGATATAGAGGCCCAGGAGTCCAGGAGGAGGTCCAAGCGAAGGTGAAGGAGATCGAAAGTGAAGCATGGCGCCGAATCGATCTGAATCGATTCAGATACGATGGGAGTGGCCATAGGAAGGATAGCGTGACGAACAGAACATGCCGCGAGTCGACATGACTCGAGATGAACCTGTCAGCTAGGCAAGAAGATCAGTACGAGCGGCATGAACGAAGTGCAAATGTGCACGTAGTAGTATACTCTGTTTACTAGTACTGTCGTGTTTGAATTGATCGGTCTGTGTTCTCACTGTGTGTGAACTTCTTGGTCTGTGTATGGACTGTGTACAGGGAATACGGACTGTCCACATAAACTACATGTCTTTTCACAGTAGCTTTACTGTCATCAGTAAATTCACACTGTTCTTTATTTGGCTTATGCAACGCTTATTGTGTCTAATTTGGCTCATGACATAACATTAGCACCGCGAGTCACTCAAGCTAAAATAGCCGTGATTCAGGATCGGCCGACACGTCTTTACTGTCTTATGCAACTTAAACCAATTCATAATCAGCTTCTTTAGACGTGCGAGACAAAATAGTAAACTTAGATGTATTTGTAACATTAAGGAAATAAGTAC
>JBBPMD010000825.1:0-13224 GCA_038090095.1 Zangia roseola | reverse complement strand
CTCACTCGCACCCAGAGACTCTATGGCTTCGTCGGATGGTCAGACTCACAATGACCTGTCAGTTCGTACCAGCTCACTCCCCGCAGTCTCGTCGTCGGCTTTGCAATCAGCTTGCTCGGCAGCATTCTTCTCTTTCTAAACCAACTCGGCACCTTTGCAGGCATCTCTCTCTCCTCCCCTCTCCCGTCCCAGTCTCACATCCCTTGCCAGTCCTCTACACAGTCGGCATCCTCACCTCCCTCGCCGGCACCGGCTTTCTCATCGGGGTATGCCATTTTATCTCTACGCCGTCTTCTCCAGCTCATCAATATCAAATTTAGTTTGTGAGCCAGATAAAACTGGTAATTCCCTATCTCTCCACGCCGTCCCTGGTCTAATTCATTCTAGATGTTCAAACCCGTCCGGGTCCTCGCCACCGTCGTGTTCCTCGCGTCCATAGGCCTCGTCTTCGTTGGTGCTTTTGTCATTAAAAACGATGTCCGTCCCCTTGCCCACCTCACATATCGTCTCTCACCTCCCATCTAGGTCCTCTGCATCAGTAAGTCCTTCTCATGACCTTATCTCCTTCTCACCTGCCCCGCAGTATTCGTCATCATCGAGTATCTTGCCTACACGTGGTATTGCTTATCCTACATTCCATACGCTCGCTCCGCCGTACTAAAGGCGGTACGCCTAGCCTAACCTTGCACTCACGATACTTATGACATTCGCTATTACATCTCTGGGATGCTCTGTACTTGATCTTGGTAAATCGATAGATTCTTACAATGGTACACTTTACAGGCGCGTAATCCTTGCATGTCTCACCCCCTAAACGAATTCTTCATCTCTCGCAACCTATCCATAACCGCGCTCTGGCCCGTGACACCTGTCGCGTTTCTAAAAACAAATTCATATGTCAGCGGCGCCAGATGGTCTCCTCACTCACTTGACCGCCTCGCTGTCTAGGCGCATAAAAACGTTCCATTCTTTTTCATCACCAATGGTGGACAACCCAGTCGTGTTCGGGTTCCCTGAAACAAGCTTGACAAGACGTGCTATTCCTGGGTTAGTGGGATCAACTGATTTCCCAAAAGCAACGCTCCCGCCAGTGTACTCGTGACCATTGTAAACAACTGTCTCATCAGGCAATGTTCCCAGGTAAGAAAGCGCCGTGTGCATTTCCTCGCCAGTGCCCTCGAAGAAGCGCCCACAGCCCCCTCGGGTGTGTATCAGAATCACGCGCAATGCGAAACCAAGGTTTGATTACCTTGGAAAAGGGTATCTCCAGTAAAGACGCTGCCAGCTTGCGACTTGTTGGACAGATCGGTGATATAGTAGCAGATCGAGTCCTGTGTGTGGCACGGCGTTGCCAGACATCTGTACAGAGATCAATACGTGCATGGCAGCGCAAAAACGAACAGCGTACTTGACATGGATGTTGTCCCCGATGGTGAACTCGTCCTTGTCCTTGACGAGGTGGGTGAGTGCAGGCACTTGGGCGCTTCCGCCATAGATGGGTGCACTTGGGTAGGCGGCAGCCTACAAGGGGAAAAACATGACATGACGCAAACATAGGACACAGGCGCATCAAACTGACAAATGTCTGGTCGCCGGTAGGGTGGTAAGGTTATGGGAAAGGAGTGGACAAGTGGGGACAAACCTGGTTTCCGCCGCTGTGATCGTTGTGATGGTGCGTCGTGATCGCGGCAATTATTGATACCCCTAGACTATCTGCGGCTGCTTGTACTTTTGGGACGTCGAACGGGTCGACAGCAGCAGCCTTGTTTGTTGGCTCGTCGACGATGAGATAGGCATAGTTGTCCTGTCTGACGGGTACGGGTACGACGCGCATGGTGGAGAGTCGTCGGAGAGAAGATGAGAAGAGCATGAGGGAGGCAATGCTATTTGATGAGATATTTTCGTGTCACTGATTCCACAGCGCCGATTCTTTGATTTCACCAATGCATTTAGGTAAAACTCGTACTAGACGCCTAGTCCTTTGCGTTCCCCATCATCCCCATGTTCAGTCGTAGGACCGTCCAGGTCGTCGTTGCCGTGAGCTTCTACTCCCTAATTTCGCAGGGTCGCAGCTAACCCCTTGCCAGAGACGCCAGGTTTGCATTGGAAATGATAGTTGCACCACTCCATTTCCCCCATCGCCCATGGGGGCATCGTCCGCATCGACATCCAACGGTACTATGGAACTAGTATCCCCGGTAACTCCATCCGCAAGTTCGAGTTCGGCCGGGAGCACGATGGATCCCAGCACCATTACTACTGTAAATTCAACTACGCCCAGTTCCTCTACCGCATCAGGGGATGCGCCATCTGCAACTTCGCCATCCAGTAATCCTACCAGTTCCACTTCTGCTACACAGACCACCAATCCAATTACACTGGCACCGTCCTCCACTGCATCGCGATCGCCCACTGTAGATGCAACGTCCACCACATCGAATGCGGGCACTATCGCGGGATCTGTCGTCGGAGGTGTCATCTTCCTAGTATTAGTTGCCCTCGCCCTCCTCCTCTACCTACGCGCCCGGAAACGCAAGCGCACACCACCCTCGTCCGAGTTCATAAACGCCCTCAAAGCTGGCACCACGCCCGTCCTTCGCCTTGACTCAGGTGCCGAATACACCCCAGGAATCCCCGAAAAGGGCGGCGGGTACACCCACTATCCACCCCCCATCCCGCTCCCGTTCATGCAAAATTCGTACTACAGCAGTCCACCCACAGGAGACATGAAATTCCCCAACGAAATGATGCTCGCAGGTATCTCATCCGGTCGGCCAAGCGCCGACGAGCCGCTCCGTCCGCAAAGATTTTCAATACAAGCTACCAACGAGTCGTTCGTAGCACAACACCACGTCAGTTCGAGTATCGGGAGTGGGGGAGAGCTATGGGGGAGCGAGCCGGAGGTCCATGCGAGTGATCTGTCACCGGTCCGATTGTCCCCTACCCGTGCAGATTCCCTGCTTCACTTTGCGTCGCATTTCTCGATGGACGAACCACTTTCTCAATCACCCCCATCGTTACATCCTTTGCGTCGTCAACCGAATTAGGACAAGTAAAATGGACGTGTACTTTCAAATGTGTACTGCTTTTGATACCTATGCACGGGCATCACTTAATTTATACCCAGATCACGTAATCGATCATGCGTATGGTCTAAACTCATAGTGCCATCCGAATCTCCGGATGCGCCTTAAGACGAACAACTCGCGAGACGCCCTACAAAACCCGTTCTACAAGCCGTTGCTTTTAGGTTCCAAGGACTAATCGATCGCTTTTGGCTGCACTAGGGGTGCTAACCAGTCCGACCATCCAGTTTCTCAGTCTGCGGAATATCCAGAACCATGGCCGTGCTTACCTGGGCACTCCATATCGTCCTGCACCGCCTGCCCAAAAACCCATCAACTTCTAAGACCGCGCCAGATCTGAAAATTAGATTACCATGCAGTTTCGCATTTAAATAAATCATAATCGAGTTGATAGATTTGGCGGCCGGTCAGAGCCGGAACAATGTCTAAAAGCAGTAAACGGATCGGGGACAGACCACGGAATTTTCTTTACGTAATCCACCACAGTGTGGCTGTTTTCGGCGAGGTCAGTATACTATCGACCAATGTTGGATCACTGTTCCATTTCGCACAAAGGTACATATTAGGCTCACATTATGGACTTGGTTCAAGCCTTGATTACAGGGGGTGTCGTACTATGGTCGCGCTCATTCACCCCAGAAGCGTCTCATATCACTTCTTCGTCCGCATCGCCGGTCAACGCTCTCATCCGAGAAGCCCTCATCGAGGGCCGAACCACGGAAGAAAAATACGAAAAGGACGGTTATGCAGTCAGGTGGACGTTTGTCAATGACCTCGAGCTCATCTTTGTCGTACGTGTCCGTGACACCCTTGGCGCCGAGTCTGAGACACGCCCCAGGTCGCGTATCAACGTATCTTGCAACTCACGTATGTCGAGGAACTCTTGACAGCGATGAAGGCGCTCTTTATCAAGTTGTTTGAACCGTTTCTTGCGACATTCGTCGCTTCGCTACATGCTATCAATAACGGAAAGCAGACTACGTCGGGGGCGCCTGATCCGGCTGTCTCTTGGAATTTCGCCAAGGCGTTTGAGGGTTGGGACAAGATTTTTGACAAATTGTTCAAGGGTATCGAAGAAAAGGCTGCACAGGTAACGGGAGGCACCAACATTTGTGCCGGACGGTGTATTCATATGTGATGCAGGGACGCAAGTCGCGATACAGGCCTGTCGCGCAGGTCGAACAGCAGGTTCCCAGCCCCCCTTCAGACGATCTCGAGACGTGTACGTTCTTGTTTTCGAACTCGACTTTTTGTTCTGATGGACATCTGTTTCACAGTACCTTCCGAGTCTCCGGATGTGCCTCAGGACGAACAACAGATCGCGAGAAATGTTCAGGCGCTCAAAGCGAGACTGCGTGGTCGCGGAGGCAGACGAGGTGGTAGGGTGGTATCGCGCGCGGAGTCGGGAAGCGGACGAGACAGCATCCCTGCATCAGAGTGAGTCCCCTGAGTTCTACCATCATACCATCTCATGGTTTTCTCCAGTAGCGAATCTGCCAAACGAAAAACTAAAACCAAAACAGGACGAAAGTGGGGGGACGAAACACCCAGCGAGACCGAAATGGCGTCGCTGGACTTTAGTCACGACAAAGCCGACTCGGGTTCCAACGCGCGTCTAACGCACGATTTGCAGAGTCTGATCGACGAAGCCTCTATGGGGATGAGGACCAGGGATGGGTTGTACGAAGTTAAGGATTGGGATTTCGGTGCAAAGGACGATGAGGCCAATGATGTGATTGCACGCGCACTTCGATCGGATGTGTCGAAACAGCCAATGGGCTCTCTGGGTGCCTTAGGTTCCCTGTTTGCACGCCTGACAGGCTCCAAGGTGCTGACTGAGGACGACTTGGAGCCTGTCTTGGAAGGTATGAAACAGCATCTCATGAAGAAGAACGTCGCGAAAGAAATTGCGGATAAGGTGTGCGAGGGCGTAGGTGAGAGCCTGGTCGGCAAGAAGGTTGGCAGTTTCCAAAGTAGGTGCATCGGAATGTATGGGTTATCGTCCTACTGAACTTGTGTCTAGCGACGAGCAATGCAGTCCGTATGGCGCTGTCAACATCGTTGACCAGAATCCTCACACCCAAGACCTCGACTGATCTACTGCTGTCCATCCGGACGAAACTCACCTCCCCTGTCACTTCCTCCCAACAACGCATTCCGTACAGCATCGTATTCGTAGGTGTCAATGGTGTCGGCAAGAGCACGAACCTGTCAAAAGTGTGCTTCTGGCTCATCCAAAACGGCCTGCGCGTTCTGATCGCCGCTTGCGACACTTTCCGGTGCGTCCACGCCTTGCTGGGCCTTTCTCCCCTTTTCCAACGAAACCAATTATGTGGATAGGAGTGGTGCTGTAGAGCAACTCCGCGTTCACGTGCGCAATTTGAGCATGTTAGGTGTTGATGGCGCTACTAATAGCAAAAAACGCGTGGAGCTGTACGAGAAAGGGTACGGGAAGGATGCTGCGGGGATTGCCAAGGAAGCGATTGCACATGGTCCGTTTTCCCAGCGAAGCTATCGCTGGACTGACCCCCCAGTACAGCAAAAGACAATGATTTCGATGTGGTGCTCATCGACACGGCTGGCCGCATGCAGGACAATGAGGTAAGGTACCCATTCATCTATCCGTTTTTCCACTCATGCTCAGCACACGTTCAGCCACTCATGAGAGCATTGGCCAAGGTAATTCAAATTGTCCTATTTTCTCGACCACATGTGATCGATCCGTCCCATAGCTTGTCGCCGTCAACAACCCCGACAAGATCATCTTTGTTGGAGAAGCCTTGGTAGGTAACGAAGCCGTGGACCAACTGACCAAATTCGATCGCGCGCTACGCGACTTTTCGGCCGCCTCCACGGGCAAGGGTCGTGGCATTGACGGCATGCTCATCACCAAATGGGACACCGTCGATGATAAGGTGCGTGCGCAGTACATGGGCCGGCTATCCGTTCCACAAACAGAACTATCCCATGTCTAGGTTGGTGCGGCGCTGTCGATGACCTATGTGACGGGACAACCCATCATCTTCGTGGGCTGTGGCCAGGTTCGTGATTGCACGCTGACATGACATGAACGGGGACTGATGTCCATCAGACCTATACGGATCTAAGACAACTGAGGGTGTCGAACGTGGTACAAGCTATTTTGAGCGACTAGACTCATCGTGATGCGGTCGGTTTAGAAACTGGCCGTCTGGAATTAACCGCGATGCTGCATTTATGTCACCGATCATCTGATGTGCGTAGAGGAACGTGTTTGACGGTGTGCTTGGCCTAGATAAGCAATGCCTCGGACAAGAACGCGATGCATCAGGATGCGTTACGACCTCTGACGAGTCTGCCGTTCGATACAGACGAGTCCACGTCCAACTGCATGCGAGATCACCGTCTGATGAAATACCGTTGCGACGTTTCTGCGGCTGGTGTCCTCATACACGATATCATAGGAAGATGGGGCTATGAAACAACGTCAAGTAATGAATCAATCCACCTTCATTTCGCGCGATTCGCAAATTTCACAGTACATTGCTGTTTGCACGTCTAAGCGGCTGGCGGTGTTCCGGTCGGAAAAGCGCGGATACGGCTTGCCGCGACGCATGCAGCATCAACATGAGGTGTGGCGTTTGTAGGCCTGTCCTCGAATCGCCGTGGCATCGCGGGCAACGACTTTGGTTGCGACAGCGCAGCGTCAGCACGATAAAGCACTGATTGTTGCTTCCTTGGCACGGGGAAAGATTTCGGGAATAGTTATCATCTTCGTCGGTCGGTGGGCCATGTGCGCAGGTGCGTCTGAAAGCGCCGGTGGGCATGGGAACGCTGGTTGACTCGAAGATCGAGTGGAATCGTATATTCGGCTCGCTCGCTTTGCTGACATGCACAGGATGACGCTATCAACGAGATCAACCTTGTAACTTCAAGTTGAAACAGACAATGCCGAGACGGATGATCACGGCAGCGCAGAAAAGCGGGACGCAGCCAAGGTTTGCAGGTTCGTTTGGCACTGGGGCTGATGCGTCGCGCCGGAAGGCTACCAATATCCATTCCTTCTCTCGCTCGTTGTCCAATGTTCCAACGGGCGCTTGGAGACGACGTACATGAATGTGTCCCCAGCGGCACGCCTGATGGAATTGAGCTATGTGATGCTTGGGAGAAGTCGCCCTATTGCAACATTCGCAAGTCGATAACGTGAGCTATTATCGCGATATCTCTGGTAGTGGTAGACACGCGTGTTTCTAATCCAACAAAAACCGTGCTCGTAGTCACTATATTCCTGTCTTGTTCCGCGAGTCAGGATGGCAAATAATTCAGACGTGAAGCACATACCTCCATGAGCCGACAGCGAAGACAGCAGCGGTAGCTCTGGATCGGACTCGGAGGGAACAAGAGGAACCTGTACAAATCCTGCAGGACAGCCGTTTGTCCGAAATGCAGGCGAAACCCCACGACAATCCTGTCTCGACCATCGGTCTAGAACCTCCATGGATGATAAGACGCGCCAGGTACACAGCGGCGCGCAAAGAAATAAGTTTGCGGATTCGCTCGGCACTGACGACAGGTCTTGTGTGCATTCTGCACAACTCTTCAAATGGAGAATTCGGATTGACACCCCCAATGTGGATCCACTGCGGTAGGTGAGACACCCAGGAACGTTTTGGGGGCACGTCTTATCAAGTATGAGCCTACCCTATTCAGGTGACAACATTGAATCCGGACGCCACGCATGGTGCGACGCTGGATACCCACAAGAATGACCACCGCCAGCGCCAACAGCATCAGTGTCGGCGTGCTAGGACACGCCCGGTGTTCTCGGGATGTAAAACACGATCAAAGTGGCATGATAACGGCAGAAACGTACGGCGCAACGCCTTGAGAAGCGGTCCGCCGCCATCGGCGGGAAGAAAGAGGCTTGCAAGGATACGCAAGTCGTATCGTTAATCATAGTTGAAACATGCACTTGATGGTGGATCCTTCCAGACGATGCTTGCATTGCCCTCGGGGACTGTGAGGATCCCAGTCGATCAGAGGTCGCCAAGCTGTTTTGACAGGTTGCAGATGGCCTGATCTGGACCGTCGGAAGGTGTGATATGAATTAAGACTCCCGGAGCAAGATTGTAGCTGTCAAGTTGAAGCAGGAGGCAGCGAATGCGGCTCTTGCTGGGGGTGGAAGGGTACTTATGAGACTGCTCTTGAAGGTATTACAAGTCTCTGGTAGTATATCGGATAGTACATCCGCCTGTCAAATGATGGTCGCGGGAGAGCGGGGTTCGACTCCCCGCCAGAGAGATTAATTTTTTCTTCATATCGCAAAACACCTCGTAGATTATTGGTCGTGACCACTATAAAGTTGACATCGCTTATTGCACTGAACGTGGCAAACCAAACTAAAAAATAAGACGTCTCTAGGTAACTGTACGAAAAACACCCGAGATACCATTGGAAGCATATTGCCGCCTAACTTGAGTAGCTATTTTCTTCGAGCCATTTTCGCACCTCCTTCTTGTTCACCATGCTCATCACCCGGAGACATTCCTCCTGCGTGCGATCCCGATAAAGCCGCATGATCTGTGCACAGACACTCCACACGTCATCCCATGGCGCATCGAACAAATCCCACCAACAATTGGGTGGCGTGGAGGGCAATGAGATCCCCAAATGACGCACAGCCAGGAGAATCGCAGCACTGACGATGGTGGGTACTGCATACAGCGCATACGCTGGGGTCTGCAATCTACGCACACGCTCGTATCAGGGTCCAACAGCGTGTCGTCAATTATCATCGCGACACGCACGCGTCATTCAAATAACCCCATGCCTTGGCACTGGCGTCCTTGTGATTCATGAGGCCGAGCACGCGGAGGTAATTAATGAGGGTCCCATACGGCAGCACGACGCGGACGTTGAACCCGAGGCGCTTGAGGAGTTGCATTTCAGCGACGACGATGGCGTCCTTGAGGTCGTAAAATGTGTTGCCAAAGTAGGACATGGGTGCGTACTTGAACGGTGCCTGCGCGTGTGCGAGGGTGTGTGCGGTGCGTTGGAGAACGAGGTCGTAGATGTTGATCAGGTCGCGAATCCGGAGTGGACATTCTTCGAGTTTCGATGCGAGGTAGAGCGCCCCCATGCCCACGTCCTGTCAGGGGACAAAGGGTTCTGTGAAGATCATAGGAAGTGACGGGAGAAAAGTGGGATGCCTGACCCCTATGCTGAACTGTTTCATCGAGGAGGTGTACCAGAAGCGTTGGTACAAAATCTGGGCGGTCGCGACGGCCACTTGTTTTCTGGGACAAGGACGCGTTAGGTGAATGAGATGGGTAGTCGGACACCCAACTGTTTGAGAAGGACGCCGGCTTCGTGTATGAGTTTGCAGCCAAACGCTCTGAGGTCTTCCTCTAGCTCTGGTGGGATTCCATCCTCGCACGACGGTGTGCGTTCGATTTGGGCGAGCGTCGCAAGTGGAACGAGGTCTGGGGCCGCCATTCAGATAGTCGAGTAGAGAGTACTGTGTAAAGCATGCCAAACAAAGAAACTACTAGTACTTGTTGATCGACTCCTCCTCTGTGGCATGTCGACGCTCCCAGCCAAACCCGAGCTCTCCAGGTCAGCAAATACATGGCCAGAACCAGGCGACGACCGCCGTCCGACTGGTCCCGGACGTGCGTCGCCAGACCGCTACTCCCATTACCGCGACGACAGGGAGAGAGACAGAGACAGAGATGTGCGCGACCGCGGGAACCGCTCGCGTTATAGGTCTCCGCCTTCGCGTTCTACGGACACTTACTATGCCAGCTCTCGCGACACGTACCATGCAAGGGACTACAGAGGCTATGAGGATGTCCGCTGGGATCGTGACCGCGACAGGGACAGGGACAGGGACAGGGATAGAGACAGGGACTTTGACAGAGATAGAGACCGTGATCGGGGGTACTACAGACGACAAAGGGGGGACGACCACTGGCAGCCCCCGAGCGACTACAGTCCCAGTCGCCCCAATCGACGAGGATATGCGCCTCGGGACAGCGACTGGCGCGGTCGCGATGATTACAGAAGAGACAGGGACAGGGAACGAGGGAGGAGTTGGGACAGGGACGATCCACGGCCCAGGGATCGCGAACATGACAGACGGCCCGTTTCTCCTCCCTACCGACCTGCACCAGTATCGCCGCGGCGTGGTGAGTCACTAATTACTCTTATTGATGCACATCTCCATGATATGATGCCAGACCATCATGAACCTCATTCTTCCCCTCGCCGTGCCCAACCACCGCATCCATATCGAGGAAGACGCTCGACTTCCCCTAGGAGCGTGGGAGGCAGGTCTCGTAGATCATCCTCCGTGTCTCGCACTGGGCCCGAGCCAGTACATACCCATCCACCACGTGATGCATCGCGTCCACCAAGGAGCCCATCTCCTCGTAGAAGAAGTCCTAGCCCAATTCAAAGCTTGCGTCCCGTGTCGAGTCCCACACGGACAGCATCCGAACGCCCATCTCCCAAAACAGCGAGTCGGGAATTCCATGGCCCTGACGAACCCTACGGAGAAGATGCGCCGAGTGAATCTAGGCCTGATCTGGCAGCAGACCGACCCACTGAGAGTGCCGCTGTCTTGGACAGCCATATGGACGTCGAGGTGACTACGGAAACGCTGACTAAAGGAAAGGACCATTCGGATAGCCGTGATGGGGAGCCGCATGGAAAAGCAGAGCCAAGTTCCCCGACGTGCCAACAGCAATTAATACCAGCTCCTGAAACAATGCCGTCAAGCGACATGGCTGTCACACAACCATTCTTACCCAGTATTCCCAGGTACGAAACGAAACCTAGATTTAGCGCCGCATATGAAAGCGAGGCGAGTCTGAGTGATCAGCTGGGATGGATTCTAGCTCACGCTACCACTTTTTATATATACATAGTTCAACCGACTAGAGGCACACCGGGCTCACGCGGCAACAGAATACCGACGGTGCTTGAAATCCAGCCGTCGAGCCTTCCACGAACTTGAGATGACCACGCTGGACTTGCGTGCAGCGCAGCATCGCCGAGAACTTGCAGAAGCACACCGTAAAAAGGCACATCATGGACAACTGGGAATTGATGCCGAGACTGTGCAGTGAACAAATGATCGAGATCGTAATATGTAGTACATTAATGCGAACGCGGGATTTGATTGCACACGATGTGGGTCCGAGACGGATCGGAGGGTAATGCACAGAAAAACCCGCAGTTCTAAGGCAGAGTGGTGATGAGTCAGGGAGGGGGAGCGAGCGGGACAGGGACATGCCTGCATTGCCTCGAAGAGCTGCGTTGGGGACATGTTGAGCTGCGGCGCGCGGTGGTAAGACGACTGATCGGTTGGTGGCGGGGGAAGAACACGGACAGTTACACACTGGCGATGCTTCTCGACCGGACCGCTGCCTCGACAGATGGTGGAGGTGGGTGAATCTTGGCAGGTGTCAAAAAAGTACTGTGCCTGGGGATTTTGCTGGAGAGGGTAAGGATTGGAGAGGGGGATAAGAAAGAGGGGGGACAGACCGAGATAAAGGCATCGAGGATTTGCTTTGGGTTTGAATCGGGGTGCAGCATCGGTGGCAAAAGGAAGGGAGCAATGTGGAATGGAGAAGAAGGCTATGACGTATGGGGCAGTGGCGAAGGCGTGTGTATGATACAGGCAAGGTATGGTGTAAGTAGAATGCTTAGTACAAATGCGGATGTATGCGATGAGCCACCTGGCAGGATCAGACCATTGTTGCGGGCGGCATCAAGTAAAGAGTAATAAGGACAAGGCTGTAAGGATGCGCGACAGGGGACGCATATAGGGATGGATCTAGGAGCGGGAGGGGTGGTTGCCAGAGCGATGTGCGGGGGAGGGACGGTCCCAGGGACGGTTAGCGGGACGAGATCGCCAGCGTTGGTTGCCTGTGCGACGCTTCGCCTGTGGGTGATGGTCATCGTCTGCGTCGCGTTTGCGCTTGGACGGACGGTGGGTGTAGGGGGGGTGAGAGAGGTCCTCGTCGGTGTCGGGGAGATCGAACTGGAGGAAGGTGGGGGAGTGGTAGGGGAGTGGACGTGGTGCGATGAGGGGGACGTTGCATACGACACGGATGGGGTCGAGGGAGATGTCGGAGTCGGATGGGGATGGGGGGAACCAGGGAGTGGGGAGATCGGGTAGGAGAGGGATGAGGTTGTCGAGGGGAGAGAGGAGGGACTGCATGGCTGTATGGAATCGATATCAAGGGTAATTACTTTTATACATTTATGATATACGTAACTTGCTTTTCACCATGATCCACCACGTGCACTACTTGGTCCGTCGCAACACGCGCGGTTCACTTCCCGTCTATTCCGACATTCGAAACGCTCGGACTCGTTACACCCTACAGATCAGAAACGTAGACGGAAATATCAACGTGAGCCACCATCTCTCATTCCCCCCATTCCCTTCTCACCCCCCATCCAGCACCTCGTCCACGACCTCAGGCAGTCCCTCTTCCCAACGGACTCGCCACATGCACAGCGTCTCACCGTCAACGTCCATCAGCAAAAACACATCATCCTCTCTGGCGGCCGCTTCAAGCGCGACGTGATGGCGTGGCTCGCAGCCAAGGGTTTTTGACACCCTGCCATCGATTAGCTATTACCCGCTTCTATGGTTTCACTGCCTTTGTCGTTAAATAGCCGTCCTACCCTTTGTTATACCTCAAACACCCAGGTTCAGGGACATGTTGTAGAGTGTGGAATTCGATGTGTTGCCGGGTCAACTGGATTGAGACACGATGGAAACTCTTGATTAGTTATCTCCGAGATGCTGACATGTTCCGTTCCCGATATCCGCCTCTCATCTCATATTCCCTTCCTTCCCCCTTTTATCTTTTAGTCTCATCATGTCCACCCCAACTCCTCCTTCCGCACCGCCGTCCTCCACAGCTTCGGGCCCTCCCCCTCGCTCCACTCAGCGTGATGGTGGAAACACAAGTCTTGGCACATTCGGCGTATATATCCCTTTCTCTTCCCTCGTCCTCCACTCATCTCTCCCAGGTAAAGTCCGGCTTGGCACAGATGCTCAAAGTCCGTTTCCTCCGTCCCACACTTTTTTATCTCGTCTCGACATCATTCATCCACAGGGGGGCGTCATCATGGATGTCGT
>JBBPMD010000824.1:0-13229 GCA_038090095.1 Zangia roseola | reverse complement strand
CCAGTCATTCCCAGATCTCCACACACTGGGCTAACCTGGAATCACCCTGGAACAGACCCACCAGTTAGGTACCTTGTTGGAGGCAGCTGGACAGCCCAGACATCTGGCCAGTACTGGCCAGAGGAGGGCTGGTTTGCTGATGGACCCAGAATATTACTCTACATGACCCGAATACTGGCGTGGTATATAAACTTCCTACACATCCTTGGACGGAAGGTTGTTTGCGCTGTCACAGTGGGGTCCATTGCCAACACCATTCTTTGGTGGTGGAGATGGGTTTTTAAGTCTTGATGATCTGTCCACTCGACAGGGAGATTCACATTCCCAACCCACTACGCTGTCTAAACCCGCTTCCGTCTCATCATCCACTTTGGTTTCAGCTTTCGCCTATCATCCTCTATCCGCTAACGTAGTTTCTATTACGATGGACTTGCTGCGCTCTTCGACTTACGACTATCTCTCCTTGACTATCTCCGTGGTCAACTCAGATACTATGACAGCTCTGCGCTCCATTTATTCATATGACACCTCTTTGCATGCGCTGGCCTACAAGCCGGTTGCGAAGAAAGTCTGCTCTATCGTCGCCCCTGTGGATGAAGAGTTTCGCATTATCCGTCGCTTGTCAGACGACCCTCTCTCGGGTTTAAAACCGCTACCTACCCATCCTCCTCCTTTCTTGCCCGGCTCTCATTTTACTCAGGAGTGCTTCGAGGTGCTAGATCTTGATCCTGCTCGTTGGCTATGGCCAGAAGAACTCAAGCTTGTCCGCTGGATAGTCCACGAACATGAATTGGCTTTCGCTTGGATTCCTACCGAGTGCGGCCAGCTTGATGAGCAGTTTTTCCCTCCAGTCAAAATCCCAACCGTACCTCATACACCATGGATGATGCATAACATCCCCGTGCCGCCTGCTATGTGGAACAACACTATCCAGATCATCAAGGACCGGATTGCATCGGGGGTTTATGAACCTTCAACTGCTACATACCGTTCCCACTGGTTTTGTGTTCTGAAGCAGGACAGTAAATCGCTGCGATTGGTCCATGACCTTCAGCCGCTCAATGCTGTTACTATCCGAGACTCTTCGATGCTGCCTTTCATGGAGCAATTCGCAGAATCCTTTGGCAGTTATGCTGTCTACAGGATGATGGATTTGTTTGCAGGCTACAACCAGCGCCTGCTACATCCGGAATCCAGGGACGTTACCATGTTCTCGAGTCCTCTCGGACCTCATTGTCTCACTACTGTTCCTATGGGTTACACTAACGCAGTTCAGATTTATCAAGCGGATATGTCCTTCATCCTTCAGGACGAAATTCCGCATTTCACTTATCCATTCATTGACGACTTACCCGTTAAATCTACAGAGACCCGCTACCAGTCCGAGGATGGTACCTACGAGACCATCCTGGACAACGATGGTATACGGCGGTTTATTTGGGAACACCTTACGGTGGTCCATTGCATCCTCCAGCGTCTTCAAAACGTCGGTGCTACCGTATCAGCAAAGAAGTTTGTGCTTGCTGCTCTGGACGCTACGGTCGTCGGACACAAGTGCACTTTCGATGGGTGTATCCCTCACGAGCCCAAAGTGCAGAAAATCTGGGACTGGCTCGAGTGTCAAAACTTGACGCAGGTCCACGGGTTCCTCGGTATGTGTGGAGTCCTCTGTATCTTTATCAAAAATTTCGCATCGATTGCCCAGCCCCTCGTCAACTTAACCCAAAAGGGAGTCCCGTTCGAATGGGATGACGCACAGAGGGAGTCGATGGCTCGTCTAAAAGACGCAATTATCTCTTCACCCGCGCTTTGACGACTGAACTATGAATCTGGTCGAGAAGTTATCCTTGCGGTCAACACGTCTATCATGGCTGTCGGTTACATCCTTTCGCAGGATGGAGTGGACGGCAGATGCTACCCTAATCGTTTCAGGTCTATAAGCCTCACTGAAATCGAGAGCCGTTATTCCCAAGCAAAGTTGGAGCTATACGGATTATTTCGTGCTCTACGAGCAGCATGCATTTTCATCTTTGGAGTCGCTAATTTTACAGTCGAAATGGATGGCAAGTATGTGAAGGGTATGATCAACAACCTGGATCTACAGCCAAATGCGATCATCAATCGATGGATTGCTGGCATCCTCTTATTCAGTTTCACACTCGTTCACATCCCTGTGGAACGTCACACGGGCGTGGACAGACTCTCTCGACATCCCTGTGCTGACGCTGACCCTCTGGACGAAGAGGACCATGAAGATTGGCTTGACAACTCTTACTCCTTTGCCGTTACTCTCTTAAACGATCGTTTCTTTCCTCCGCTACTCGACGCTGACCCCCACAGAAATTATACGCCATACCTCGAACCAACTAGCGTCCAGACGAACCTGAAAGGGTCTCCAGTTTATGCAATGCTAAATGCAGTCGACCCGTCCGCCAAATTGACTGGCACAGATAATCCGACGATCCCTCGTCCCTCCAAAGCAGCCGCTGAGACAAACACCCAAAGTATGAGTGAATGTAAAGTGGAAGTATGGAGGAGCTGTTGCTCAGACAGTAGATGAGTGATAAAAGGCCAAGTAAACTTTGCTAGAGTCTACTGGCGATGATTGCATGGTTTATATACTGTTACATGTGTGGCTATGTAATAATTAAGTAAGCATCATACGACTCTAAGTAATTGTCTGATTGGACGATAGGGTGTGAAGCATGAGTAAGAAAGAAGTGTTCGAAAGAACCTGATGCGCATGGTGAACATGAGGTGTGGCAGAATGGAAGAGAAGCATTCGTGAGAATGTTCTCATGAGATTCCATCTGAGATCTAGCCACAATTAATGAAATGGTAATTAAATGAGAAGCATGATTGTGGCGTCCAATCGGAATGTGTTCCGAGTATAGCCTTGTCATGAGGCATGACACGTGTTGGTTATGTGTCTTCAAAAGGTAAAGTTGTCGAAGAGCGTTGTTCCACTAGTGACAAGTGACTGAGAGTGAGCATAGGGGTTAAAGAAGATAGGGGTTAAAGACACGTTTATAACAGCCGCTAAAGAGGACAGGATTCATCGCATCCGCGATTTCCTCCAATCTCGCATACGACCCGCTAATCTTTCAGACTCGGACTATACGTCCTTTATCAACTCTGCGATGCATTTCTTCTTTCACAATGATTCTCTTTGGCGTCACAAACCTCACGGGTGCCATCAGCTGGTGGTGCCTGAGGAGAAACGGTACAGACTAATTAAGGAGGCATACGATGACCTCGGGCACAAAGGTGTCTACATGGTCCACACTCGTCTTCTAGCGCGCTTTTGGTGACCAATGTTAGCGGATGACGTGAAATGGTACATTCGGACTTGTCACAAGTGCCAGATCCGTCAGACGCAATGGCTGCATATTCCACCGACAGTCCCTATGATTGGTGGAATTTTCTTTAAAGCCCACGTAGATACTATGTTTATGCCTTGTGCGGGCGGCTACCGCTATATCATGCAAGCTCGGTGCGCCATGACGGCGTATCCTGAGTGGAGAATGCTCCGTGCAGAGAATGCAGCCGCTCTCGCATGTTTCATTTATGAAGACATCCTCTGTCAATGGGGTGTTTTATCTGAAATTGTTACTGACAATGGACCCGCATTTGTTCAAGCCCTAGATATCCTTGCGCAGCGGTACGGTATTCACCATATCCGCATCTCCCCCTACAACTCCCAGGCTAATGGTGTGGTCGAGCGCTGTCACTATGATGTCCAGGAGGCCATCATGAAAAGTACCCAGGGGGAGGAGTCGCGCTGGCCTTGTGCAGCTCACTCGGTCTTTTGGGCCGAGCGTGTCACGATCGTCAAATCAACGGGACTTTCACCGTATTTCATGGTTCATGGCGTTGAACCGCTATTTCCTTTTGATTTATCTGAAGCAACATTTCTCGTTCCTCCTCTTGAGACTGACACAATTTCTAGAGCAGACCTGATCGCTTGGAGAGCTCAGCAGCTCCAAAAGCGTCAGGAAGACTTAGAGTCGATCTGCGGACAAGTCTTACAGGCTCGGTTTGCGTCGATTCGACAATTCAAAAAGCAGTTCAAGAATCGGATCAAGGACTACGATTTCTCTCCCAGGAGTCTAGTTCTAGTCCACAACTCTCACATCGAAAAGGAGCTGAACCGAAAGACGAAGCCACGGTACTTAGGTCCGATGGTGGTCCTTCGCCGGACTACTGGAGGATCGTATTTGCTGGCGGAATTGGATGGCACAGTCTCTAGATTGCGATATGCGGCTTTCTGTTTGGTACCCTACCACCTGCAGACTCGATCCGCGGTGCTGGTTACGACCATGACTGGCATGGACGAAGAAGAACTCGGAAATCTGGTAGGAATAGACAATGCAGAGCAAGATGACGAGGATGGGGAGCTGGTCAATTCTGACTAGCCTCTCTGCCGCAACTACAATACATCTATGTTTCCACCCCGGCATTAGTCCGGTGACCTCAGTCTTACCCTGGGATTAGTCCAGAGCTCTCGATATCCGAAAAAGCAAAAAAAAAAAAACCCCCGTCTTACAATTTCTCGAACATATTCATCTTCTCTTTCTCTCGCATTGTTACAAACGCACTTCACATCCCTATCTTCTTCAAACCTTATGAAAATACTCCAAGTACAAACACTTTGGTCTTCAATCCTCAAAGGTTTTAGCCCAAACGCTTACGTAACTATGCCTCATGCTAAGGCTGTTCTCGGAACACACCCCAATTGGCTGCCACAATAACACAGCCTGAACAGCATCTATTTAATATATCACAGATCCGATCGTGGTTAGAAGCAGTACACGTTTCCATCAAGGAACGTTCTCCTGCCACATCAATTATGACATACCTCATGGTTACCTGACGCATCAGCATCAAGGAACCAAAACCCTATGCTCAGTCATCCATCATTCCCTATCGTCCAATGAGATTAATAGTAGGAATGGTACGATGCTTATGTAATTATAACACAGCCTCTTTTGTAGTAGTATATAACCTATGCAATCAACGCCAGTAGACTCTAACAAAGTTTACTTGGTTCTCTACATCCAAACCACTTGATCGAGAACTCTCAATCACATTCCACTTAACACCCAACCCAATCATTTGGTTGTTTGTTTCACGCATCACTCTCTATTCGAAAAACAGAAAACATCATCTCCTCTATAGATCTCTCTCTCTCATCTCTCGTGTCTCACAGCCCAACTACCTAGACTTACATCTTCAAACGCTCCAAGAGACACCGCGCACGTTATGTCTCACTTTTCTTCGAATGCCGCGCTAATCCGTGCTGATCTTTTGGGTTATCACAAGTATAGATGATGATAGAACAGTTGAAGAACGCAAGTCGAGCAGGTATCTCGCAAAACGGACTACCTTTCTCTTTCGATCTCTTTTCTTTCTCGCTTTTCTTTTGAAGTTCTTATCTTATCTTTCCACTTAGTGATACGTTTTTCTTCGGACTTCGCTTCATTCGGATCACACGTCATGCGATGCAGACGGTACAATGTGATTGGATTAGGAGGAAAGTTACAAAAGACTACTCTACGCGACACTATCTATTCAAGCCCTAACTCTCGCTTCACCACCTCCAAGTCCATGTACATCGATGCGACTTCCGCCTCCATACTCTTCAGCTGCGCCTGCTTGAGGCGTAACCCAGCTTCGATCTGTGTCACTGCAATGTGCGCAGTGGTGCTGGGGGCGGCGCGGTCTGCTTTCACCCTTTTGGGAGGCCTTTCGCTGTCAGGATACCGGACGTATATGACACCAGACAGTACCCATCGCGACGGACCGGCCAAGGCATTTTGGGTAGATGGCTCTGCAAAAATGGATTAGTGTGCTGTAGAAAAGAATCAAGAGTCACTTACTTTTGGCGACAGGCTCGACAGCCTTCGCCTTTCCTTTCCCTTTTCCCATCTGACCGCAACCCGACGAGTGTTTGCAAGGACCCTTCTTGGCCTTGCAAGGGTTGCAAGCCAGACCAGGCTTGCCTTGGCACTTGAGCACACGTTCCGTGCAATATGCACACAGATCATCGTGCACGACGTCCTCGTTGTCCTCTACGACCTCGACCTCCTCGACCTCCTCATCGTCAGAAAAGAAGAGGGATGTGGGTCGCTGTCAAAATCCGTTAGCTCAACCTCTTATGCAATGACCGTGGGTTACTCACCTTCCACTTGCCACTGGGCACCTTGATGGTCATGGCATGTGGCCCCTCCGGCTCCTTCTCCTGTGACTGAAGACCCACAGACAACGGTCCGCTGGCCTCTCCGAACCCACCCTCAGCACCAACCTTTTCTGCCTCTTGCAGGCGTCGCGTCTCTGCCTCCTCCAGCCATTGTTGTTCAACCTCCTCCTCTTCACGTCGTTGCATCTCCGTGACCTCCCGTTCCCGCGATTCGTCTTCCTCGTGCTTCCTCGCCTCGTCGTATTGCACCCGGTACTGAGCACCAGCTTCGGTGCATGGCACCAACCACAAACCTACCGAGGGAGGCACAAAGGCCTCGACCCCGGCGGCGGTGGCAGCCTCGAGCGCTGCAGATAGCTCCTCCTAAGTGCGGGTTAGCAACCAGTAACGACGGACGAACGGGGTACTCACCATTGTCACCTCCCACTCGTCCCCCCATGTTCCCTTCGCCTCGTCCGACGCCTTGTCCTCCGGCCTCGTATCGGCCTTGACCTGGACCGCAGCGATCGCTGCATCGAGCGTGTCCTTCACCTCCACTTGCTCGTCGGTGAGTATGGGGCGCTGGGTGAATCTTCTGAGCTTTTCAAGGGCACTCGTCATTGTGTGTTGTGGTGTGGTAGGAAGGAAAGGTAACGATGGACAAGTCGCGTCTTGCTTATTATACCCCCACGATTCAAACTCCGCTGTGGTCAGTTAGTCCACATCAACGATAGGTGGAGTGGCACCCCACATCACGTGACTGACTGGGGACAGTCAGCGTCAAAGACCCCCGCGGATGTAGAGGAGCAGAGCTCCCTACTATCGAAATCTGTCATAATCAGCATCTACAACTCCCCCAGAAGGTCATTGGTACGTGTCGTGCACTGCTCCTGCTCAAAGGACTTTCTTCTATCGCGTTTACATTGATCCGTTTTACTTGCTTTTACGTCCGCGTTAGTCCGCGAACCTATTTTTCGTACTTAACGTTTGTTTGACCTAACGATTACCTTGGACACATGCAGGTGACTTCGTCACACCCATATTTCATATGTTTTGACGTTGACTTATGCTTTTGACTTATGTTTCCCTCTTTTGATTACTGTTACTATGTTTCCGCTTTTTCAAATCATGTCGTGTCAAGTCTTGGGTATGCCTGGACTATAAAGCCATGTGACAGGATATGAAATAGCATCTTTTGAATCCCTTTTTGTGTCTCTCATTGTTGTCCCTTCGTGAGAAAACTTGTCCTCACCCCTGCATCATCGTCATCGTCATCGTCCGTGTCCTCGTTCACCTCGTACTCGTCCCCACACGCAGTTCTATCAACCACTGTTGTTACGAACGCATCTCTAACCCCTATCTTCTTCGATCCCTATGCTCATATGCCAAAGGTCACTAACAATACGCCGACCTTCAATCCCTCTACCTTTTGAAATCACGTGACCTACACGTGTTATGCCTCATGCCAAGGCAGTACTCGGAACAGGATCCGATTGGCTGCCACATGTATGCCTCCTTTTTAATTACCGTCTCATTTATCGTGGATGGATCTCATGAGAACATTCTCACAAATGCTTCTCTTCCATTCCTCACAGCCCTTATGATACACGCATAGCCAACGAGGCAATGCTTCTCATGACTCACTATGACACTTAGCCAATGGCGTTAAGAACTCTTATCTACACCCTATACCCTAGACCAAACGGACACAAACAATGTACAGTAGTATATAAACCTATGTAGACTGTCGTAGCACTCCAGTCAAATTTACTTGTTCTTTACATCTCTTCATCGGTTGAGCAAACCACACTCTCATCACTACTTCCACTTGTCATACGCTCTTCCTTTGAGTGTGTGCTTCAACTGTCTCGTCAACCCGTCTTCGGACTACTTTTCATATTTTCACACCTCGTTTCTCATCGTCGGACCAACTTTCCGATAGCTCGGGTGGTCACCTTCTGCCTTCCTCTCTATCCTACTCTCCCTAGAACCTCTTGGGAAGAACCCTTCGCCCTAAAACTGACCCGTGTGCTTGTCTTCAAGCACACTTTTCATCATTCAGCGGTATTGAAAAACTTAAGTGACCCATTTCGCCATCCTTCTTGCATGGGTCAAATCACCCTTGCCGCTATTCAAGAAGCATGCAGTCAGCACGATCCTTCTGATTACAAGGAGTTTCTATTGGTGGTTAAGCGTTTATATCTGAACGGCATCACTGAACCATTCTGGGTCGACTGGCCTCTGTCGGACCCATCGGACTTCATCACCCCTGAGGTTCTTCACCACTTTCATCGGTTATTCTGGGACCATGACGCGAAATGGTGTGTCATCGTGGTGGGGGCTGCTGAACTTGACTTCCATTTTTCGGTATTACAAACTCTTGTTGGGTATCGTCGCTTTGAAGATGGCATCTCAAAGCTTAAACAGGTCACTGGTCGTGACCATTGCGCTATCCAGTGCTATATAGTCGGTGTTATTGCTGGGGCTGTCCCACACCGCTTTCTCATTGCCATCCGAGCGCTAATGGACTTCTGCTACCTCTCCCAAGCTCCGTCATTTACAGATCGTTTGCTGGAAAGGGTTTCAAGTGCACTCAAGGAGTTTCATGACCACAAAGACTCAATTGTGACACCCAGCGCGCGCAAGGACTCGTGGGCAATACCCAAACTTGAATTACTCCAGAGCGTTGTCCCATCTATTTGTCAATCCAGTGCAGTCATGCAATGGTCGGCTGACCCAACTGAACATGCTCACATCCAGGAGATCAAGGTGCCTGCATGTGCAGGTAATAATCAGAACTATTACGACCAGATTGCTCGGTACCTTGATCACTCAGAGAAGTGTTTCCGGTTCAACATTGCAACTCACATTGAGAACAACAACACCATACCCGAACAAGAGGACGATGAAGCCTTCAAGCGAGAACAAGAGCATGAAGCAGAATCAGATCTGCTTGTGTCGGATTATATGGATCCAGGACACCGTCCCGTGAATTATTTCACTGTTGCGGAGGCATTGTCATCCAGTCACATTCCTGACGCACCAAGGCCGTATTGAACATTCTCTTCTACTACAACTGCTTTCCACTTTGCTTCAAAACCTGCACTAAGGCTGACTATAGATGAAGTCGCAGACATGTTTGGCATTCCAGATCTCCTCCCTGCACTTCAGGAGTTTTTGGAGCGTCGTCAAGCTGGACTACCACATGAAGTCTCTGGGATCAGAACCAACCAGGTGTTATGCTTAAGCCGGGTAGGCTTCAACGTAGACCTAAAAGGCTCGTAGAGACTGAGGGAGTACAAGTAGGTAGGCATGCTTGACAGGCAGCACTACACACGAGGGTTTCGAAGGAGTCGCACTAAGGATAGTTGACTTAAGATGATTCGAGTGGACCAGATAATCGAGCGTATGATTAGGTGGATCAAGAATAGGGAATACATGTGTCGTGACTAGGTTTATATAGGGAGGGATATAGGGCATGGACCAAGCCGGATATATCCAAGACAAAAGACGAAACGAGTCATGGTAGCGAAGAGCAGAAGTGTGAGTCGTAGACCATGAGTCAGAATACGAAGGGAACGGAAAATGACGAGAGATAGATGATGTAACGTATGCGTCCATCGGAAATGTGGAATTAAGGTGAGTCAATGTAGATAGCGTAAGCAGGACTCATATGGCTAACGCATAGGCCCGAAGGCAGTGTCTGTGGTCACAAGCGAGAGCAAAGTAACAAAGGTAAGAGAGAAAAGAAAGAAAACGTAACATTACCCCCCTACTAGCATCAAGCTACTAGTGAAGACTTAACTTAGAGATCCCAAGCGTAAGCTCCTGGACTGCCGGTGATGTTGGCATAACCGACGTTGTCGATGGGGTCATCGACAGGGGAAGGGGACCGCGACTCAGGATTCGATCAACGAGGGATGACAGGCGGGGGAATGGGGCGCGCGCGGCGGGATGAACAGGAGGAAGCATGGGAGCGACAGGACGATGAGGACGAGGAGGAGGGAGGGCTTGGGGCTGGAGAACGATAGGGATGATGGCAACGATTGGCTCGATGACCAGGGGCCCAGCGGAGGCATTTTCCACATTGGTAGGTGGAGCAATCGACCTGAAAGTGGCCGAGGCGTTGACAGGAATAGCAAGCTTGCTGGTATTGTGGGTGAGAGGGGGTAAGGTGGTCGGTATGACAGCGGCCGGTCCACAACTGTTCCTGTTGTTCCATTAACCGTTCCTCCTCAGAATTGAGGGGGGAAGAGGAAGCGGAGGGGGTGGATGCGACGTGTGGGGGTGATATGCGGTGGGCCAAAGGTACGGGTAGGATGGGATATGGGATGAGACGTTGTTGGGCCATCTCGGCGAGGTATCGTTCAAGGTCCTCAATGAAGTCCGGCATCTCGAGTTGGTAGAGGGTGTCGAAGAGGTGATCACGGAGGTTGGAGGCGAGGAGGGGTCCTCGTTGGGATGAGATGAGGGAACAGGTGCGCATGGCAGGCATGAGCTGTTCAGCCTGAAGAAAGGCTTGATAGAGGGAGAAGAGGGGGGATCCCATGTCGAGATGGGCAGAGATGGGAACAGTGAGTCGGGAGTCGGTGAGGAGATGGTGGAGTCGGTTGTCCGAGTCAAGGGTTCTAGTAGCATTGACCAGACGATGTGCGGCGGGGGGTAAGTCAACGGAAAAAACGGGGCGGAAGGGTACGTAGGGGGAAGAGGGACGCCAGGATTGTTCAGTAGCTGTGTCCCAGCCTGGTTCGGCAAGGACGGAGGTAGGGGAAGCAGGGGTGGACGACGGGGCAAGAGAGGAGACGGTGGAAATGGTGGGGGTGTTGGAAAGGTGGGTGAGGAGGGAGGCAATGTTGGTGGTCGAAGGGGTAGACATGTCGATGGATATGCGGTGGACGGAGGGCTGTTTTGTGTGTTTGGTGGTTTGGGTGGACGAGGAAACTGGGGGACGAAGGAGGGAGTGGAGTCGTTTATAAGCATTCAAGATTTCGGGAGCATTGGCCAGGTTGGATTCGGTTTCCCAAGAATCTTCTTTGGCGGTGTATCCCTTCCATCGGATCAGATAGGAACGGGAATGCAGAGTTCCGCGGTGACGAAGGATCTTCTCAACTTCGTATTCTTCTTCTCCCGAGATGAGATCAGGAGGTGGGTTCGGAAAGTTCCGTCCGTGGACAGCGTTTTCGTGATATGGTGATAGCAAGGAAGCATGGAACACAGGGTGAATTCGCCACGTAGAGGGAAGACGGAGTTGATATGCGAGGGGGGATAAGACCTTGGTGATGGTAAAAGGTCCTTCGCGTTTCGGGTCGAATTTCGGGGAGGTGAGGTTGCGTTTCAGGTTACGGGCTTCTAGCCAAACCTTATCGCCTTTGGAGAAGGGTTTGAAACCACGGGTGGATCAAGACTTCATGACATTTCGGGCAAGGTCATGTGTGGCAAGGGCTTCGTCCCGTGCTGCGGAGAGGGATTTCAGGCGTGCTTCTACGGCGGGGAGATCCGAAGAAGCTAGGGTTATGGGGAGAGGATGGGGTTCGAAGCCCATCATGAGGAAGAAAGGGGATTTGCCGGTGATGGAGTGGGGTCAGTGGTTATGCGCGAATTCTGCCATAGGGATGAAACTGGACCATGCTGAAGGGTTGTCATGACAATAGATACGAAGATACGTTTCAACCTCCTGGTTGACACATTTGGTTTCTCCGTCGGTTTGAGGGTGATAGGCGGTAGAGAGGGCAAGTTTATAGCCAATGAGACGTGCGAGTTCTTTGGCAAAGGCTGAGGCGAATTGGGGACCGCGATCCGAGATGATCTTGTCATAGAGACCAAATCGGGTGTAGACTTTGTGGAAAAATAAATTGGCGATGCCTTCGGCAGTCACCGTTTTCTTAGTAGGGCAGAGAATTACCCCCTTAGTAAGGCCATGGTCGACCACGACCAACAGAGAATCAAAGCCGTCGGAGATCGGGAGATCCGTGATGAGATCGCACGAGATCTGTTGGAAGGGGCGGATGCAGGAAGAGGGAATAGGAGTCAGCAGAGGAACGGTGGGATGGGTGTTGGCCTTCATTTGTTGGCAAAGGGCGCAGCCGGAGACAAAGGAACAGACAAATTTGGCAAGTCCAGGCCACCAAAAGTCAGCGGCAACAAGTTGTCAGGTTTTCAAATACCCAGGGTGGCCGACGGAGGGAGAATCGTGGCAGCGGGAGACGATGTCATGCTGGAGGGTTCCGGAGGAAGGAACATAGATGCGATCTTGATATGATAGAACACCGTCTACATATTTCCAATCACTAAATCGGGCACGGAAGGATGCGGGGAGGCCTCCATCCATGGATTGCAGGTAATCAAGGACGAGGGGATCAGAGGAGGAGGAGGAACGGAGTTGTTCCATGAGGTGGGTGTCGATGAGACGGATGAAGAGGGAGTCGGGAAGGAGGGTGACATCTTCGTTATCGGATTCATCAAAGATGTGATCGGGGTGACGGGACAGGGCATCCGGGCCGGAGAGGAGGGTGCCGGGGACATGGGAAAAGGAGAGATCAAAGTCGGCGAGATCAAGAAGCCATCAGGCTTGTCATCAATTAAGGTTCTGTGGTTGACGGAAGTAGGTGAGGTTTTTGTGATCCGAGAAGACGGTGATGGGGGAGGGGTGTCCGTGGAGATAGTGTCTCCAGGCTTTGAGGGAGCGGATGACTGCGAGGAGTTCGCGATCATAGACGTCGTAATTGCGTTCCGCCTGGGCAAATGATTGGGAGAGGTAAGAGCAGGGTTTCCAGTCACCGTTAGAGTTGGTTTGGAGAAGGATACCTCCGGAGGCGTATTTTGAGGTGTCGGTGGCAACGGCGAAAGGTTTGGTGAGATCAGGGAAACGGAGGACGGGTTCTGCCAGGAAGCTGGCCTTGAGGTCCAGGAAAGCGGACTGATGGGTGTCGGTCCAGGTCCAAGGCTGATCCTTCTTGGTGAGATCGATCAGAGGGCGGGCTCGTTCAGAGAAATGGGGAATGAAACGCCGGTAAAAGTTGGCAAACCCCAAGAAAGAGCGGACATCTTTGAG
>JBBPMD010000823.1:0-13230 GCA_038090095.1 Zangia roseola | reverse complement strand
GGCAGAGTGAACCGCCTCGGCCCCTGCCTCCTACCCTTCTGCCTGGAAGGAACGCGACCCCGATGCCATGGATGTTGATGCCATTTGCATCTCCAAGCTTACCTCTGAAGAGCGTGACCACTGCTTCAAAAACAACCTCTGCCTTTGTTGTTGTGAACCTGGCCACCATGCCACCAACTGTCCAAAGTTCGCCTCCTCTGCAAATAAGAAACCTGCCAAGAAGGTCAAGAAGACCACCACCCCTGCCGATGAAGTCCCGGCTCTAATAGAAGTTGAGGACAATGATGATGATGAAGAAACACCCACAGTCAAACAGGTATTTCTGGGTTTTTGAAACAAGGAACTGATTCTATGCCAGTCTCCTCTTCTCCTGTGTATACTAGCCTTGTACTTTTAGCTGATTCAACTTGGAAAGCAATCCACATCGCTTCTCAGCTTTTTGACCTGGCTAGTACTCGCAAAGTTGTAGATGTCTCCTCCCTCGTTGACTCTGGTGCTGATATCCACTGCATCGATTGGGACTTTGTCAACAAACATCACCTCCCAAAAACCCACCTCGAAACTCCCATCCCCATCTGGAACATTGATGAAACTATCAACTGCAAGGGTGCCATCCGGTTTACCACCACCCTTGCCCTCTGACTCCCTGACTCTCGAGTACATCATGTCAAATTCTTTGTCATGCACTGCGGTACTGAGAACGCATCAGTAAAATTACATGGTTCTTTATCTGGCTTTATCTGGCTTTATATATCTTATTCTGCTTAGCAAACTATCAAAACATCTCAAAACACATTGAAAACCTGCATGAAAGGTTTCTTTTCATTAAAATATTGTGTAGTTAAGGTATTGAATGTTTCTGAACACAGTATAGTAGCATTGTGCATAATTGGTAGTTTGTAAAGCAGAATAAGACAGATTAAGCACAGTGTGATTTTACTGATGCACTATCCTTGGACTTCCCTGGCTCAAATGCCACAACCCCACTATCAACTGGAAAGCCCGTTCCCTCTCCTTCCCTAACCCAGTTACCATCGACAAACCCACACCCCCTGATATGTTAGATCACATAGCTCATAACGAAGCCTTAATCAGGACTGCGAAGCTCCAACCCCAGACCACCCCTAGACCCCCCCGCATCACCATCATCGACTCCATCCATGATGCAAAGCTCTTTGATTTCCTCGAATCCTACTTGGGTGAACGGAACGTTCATTGAGAAATCTACCATTACTGCATCAACCAAGTCCAGAAGATTGGTTCCCGCTTCACCTGTGGTGTCCTACCCTCCACCAACAAAGTCACCACCACCACTGAGCTTGCCATCGCAGCAGATGCCACAAAACCCAAGACCGTCCTTCCTTTGGAATACTCTGACTTTGCCTCTGTCTTCTCAAAAGAGTCGGCAGACCACATCCCTCCCTCTTGTCCCTATGACCACGAAATCAATGTGGACAACTCCTTTGTCCCCAAAATCGGGAAAATCTACCCTCTCTCCTCCAACGAAAAAGCTGTCACTGAAGCCTTCCTTGAAGAAAACCTTGCCTCCGGGAAGATCCGCCCTTCCAACTCCCCCCAAGCATCCCCATTCTTCTTCGTCAAGAAGAAAGATGGCTCCCTCTGCCCCTGTCAAGATTACCGCTACCTAAATGAACATACTGTTCGAGATGGGTACCTGCTTCCCCTCATCTCCGACCTCGTTGACAAACTCAAAGACGCCCAAGTCTTTACCAAGTTTGATGTCCAATGGGGTTACAACAACATCCATATCAAGGATGGACACCAATGGAAAGCCGCCTTTATTACCCACAAAGGCCTCTTTGAACCGACCATTATGTTCTTCGGTCTCACCAACTCCCCCACCACGTTCCAACATTTCATGAACGACTCCTTCCATGATATGATTGCAGAAGGGTGGCTCGTCATCTACATGGACGACCTCCTCATCTTCTCCCCCGATGAGAAACTCCACACCGAACGCACTCGTCATGTTCTTGAACGAATGAAGGAACTCAACCTTCATCTCAAACTCGAAAAGTGTCAATTTGCCGCCAAGGAAGTTGACTACCTTGGAATGATCACCCACCCTGGCGAACTCACCATGGACCCTGTGAAACTCTCTGGGATCTCTGATTGGCCCATCCCCGCCAAACTCAAGGATGTCCGCTCCTTCCTCGGTTTCACCAACTTCTACCAGTGATTCATCCCTCATTTCTCCGAATGAGCCTGTCCTCTGATTGATCTCACCAAGAAAGATCAACCCTGGTCTTGGACCGACATCCACCAATCCACGTTCCTCGATCTGAAGGCTAGTTTCCTTGCAGAACCCGTCCTTCGTTTTCCCAACCTCACCAGACCCTTTGCCGTCACCACCAACGCCTCCAAATATGTGTCGGATGGCATCCTCCTCTAGACCGACTCCAACAGTGACTGGAAACCTTGTTCTTACCTCTCTCAGTCTTTCACTCAAGCTGAGTGGAACTATGATGTCTATGATCGCAAACTCCTTGCAGTCATCCAATCCCTCAAAGCATGGAGACATTATCTCCACAGACTGTAGAATCCTGTAATAGGATGGGCTGTAGAGTACTGTAAGTCACTATAATATTAGGATAGTAGCAATAGCTACCTGTAGAGTACTGTAAGTCACTAAAGAAGACTACTGTACTCTACTGTGCGATGTATGGATGATTATGTAAGCGGTGGCTGTACCACCTCATCTCGAGTGTAATTCCAACACAGACACCCCTCCCCCATCACCATCTTCTCTGACCACAAAAACCTCACTTATTTCTGACAACCCCAGAACCTTAATCGTCGTCAAGCCCGCTGGCTTCTCAACCTTGCCGACTTTGATCTCTCCTTCTCCCATGTCCCCAGCTCCCTCCTTACCGGTCCGGATGCCCTATCTCGTTGTCCCGATCATATCTTTGATGAATCCGACAACGAAGATGTCACTCTCCTCCCTGACTCTCTCTTTATTTGCCTTATCAACACCCACCTCACAGAACAACTCCATTCCTCGTCCTCCTCCGACCCCCTCATCCTCGAATACTGTTACAAACGCGTCTCTCGCCCCTATCTTCTTCCAACCTTATGCTTCAACGAACACACAAGTATTCAACGAACCAGCCCTCATGCGGTTCTAGGACAAGTGCTTACGTAATTATGCCTCATGTTAAGGCTGTACTCGGAACTCGTTCCTATTGGCTGCCACATTAACACAGCTGGTAACAGCATCTATTTAATATATCACAAATCCAATCGTGGTTAGAAGCAGTACACGTTCCCATCAAGGAACGCTCCTCTGCCACATCAATTATGATATGCCTCATGGTTACCTGACGCATCAGCATCAAGGTACTAACCCCTATGATCAGTCATCCATCATTCCTTATCGTCCAATGGGATTAATAGTAGGAATGGTACGATGCTTACTTGATTATTACATAGCCACACATGTACTCGTATATAAACCATGCAAACAACGCCAGTAGACTCTAACAAAGTTTACTTGGATCTTTCATCCATTCTACTGTCTGAGCAACAGCTCTTTTATCACTTCCACTACACATTCACTCAACCTTAGAGTATTTGTTTCAAATACCTCCAATCCATGGATGGGGGCCTTCCCGCTTCCTTCCACATCCAATTTAGCGATTGGAAATACGTTGATGGTGTGTTGTCCTATCAAGGTCGTATCTACACAGTGGCAATTATACAATCATTTGACTGAGATCCTACTCAACAATTCAAAAGCTCCAAAACCCTTTCCATGGTATTGCTATTTCATTTGGATCATATCTCTATGGCCTGTGAACAAAATCACATGACATAGGGGGCGATAATGTAGCCAGGGGTATCTACTATCTATAACTCCACCAAGGCTAAGCGGGATTCCCACGTTATCTGGCAGTACACTTCATACACTACAATTAGTGCAAACATGGAAAGGGTTTTGGAAGTCACTGTATGTTCCTGCCTCCAGGACCCTCTGTCATTACATTGTCTCCCAGTGCCATGATTCTGCCTCTGCTGGTCATCCGGGCTACTTGAAAACTCGTCAACTTGTCACCACCGACTTCTGGTGGCCCGGACTTGCTAAATTCATCCATTCCTTTGTTGCCAGTTGTGCCCTTTGTCAACAAATGAAGGCCAACACACATCCCACAGTTCCCCCACTTACCCCTATCCCATCCTCCTGCACCCGCCCCTTCCAACAGGTCTCTTGTGACCTTATCACAGATCTCCTGCTGTCCGACAGCTTCAATTCTCTCTTGGTCGTGGTCGACCATGGCCTTACTAAGGGGGTAATTCTCTGCCCTACTATGAAAACAGTGACTGCCAAAGGCATCGCCAATTTGTTTTTCCATAAAGTTTACACCCGATTTGGTCTTTATGACAAGATCATCTCTGATCGCAGACCCCAGTTTGCTTCTGCCTTTGCCAAAGAGCTTGCTCGCCTCATTGGCTACAAACTCACTCTCTCCACCGCCTATTATCCCCAGACTGACGGAGAAACTGAACATGTCAACCAAGAGGTTGAGACCTACCTCCGCATCTACTGTCATGATAACCCTTCCGCCTGGGCCAACTACATTCCCATGGCAGAATTTGCCCACAATCAATGCCCTCATTCCATCACTGGAAAATCCCCATTCTTCCTAATGATGGGCTTCGAACCCTGACCTCTCCCCACCACCCTGGTTTCTTTGGAACTTCCCGCTGTAGAAGCATGGCTTAAATCCCTCTCCACAGCACGAGACGAAGCCCTCGCCACACATGACCTTGCTTGTAATGTCATGAAATCTCGATCGACTCGTGGTTTCAAACCCTTCTCCAAAGGCAATAAGGTTTGGCTAGAAGCCTGCAACCTGAAACACAATCTCACCTCCCCAAAATTCACCCCAAAACGAGAAGGACCTTTTACCATCACAAAGGTCTTATCTCCCCTATCATACCAACTCCATCTTCCCTCCACATGGCCCTCTTATCGCCCTATCATGAAAACGCCATCCATGGACGGAACTTCCCGAACCCACCTCCTGATCTCATCTCGGGAGAAGAAGAATATGAAGTCAAAAAGATCCTTCGTCACCATGGCAACCTGCTATCTCGTTCCTATCTCGTCTGATGGAAAGGATACTCCGCCAAAGAAGACTCCTGGGAATCGGAGTCAAACCTCTCTAATGCCCCCGATATCCTGACCACTTATAAACGGTTACATTCCCTCCTTCATTCCCCAGTCTCCTTGTCTTCCACACGCACCAAACGCACCAAAAAACCATCCATCCACTGTAGAGGAGCAGAACTCCCTACTACCAAAATCGATCATATCCAGCATCTACGACTGTCCCAGAAAGTCATTGGTACGTCTCGTGCACTTCTCTGACTTGAAGGACTTTCTTTTACTGCGTTTTTATTGATCCGCTCTACTCGTTTTTTATGTCTGCATTAGTCCACAGACCTATTTTTCGTACTTAGCGTTTATTTGATCCAACAGTCACTTCGGACTCACGCAGGTGACTTAGTTCGCGCTCATATTTCGACGTTTGACATTTGTTTTTGACTTATCATTCACATTTTGACACCCGTTACTATGTTTCAACTTATTTCACATCTTGTTGAAGTCTAGGGTATGCCTGGACTATAAAGCCATGTGACACGATATGAAATAGGTATCTTTCTGATCATTCCTGCATCCCCCCATCGTCGTTCCATTGCGAGAAAACTTGTCCTCGTCCTTGTGTCATCATCATTGTCATTGTCATCATCAGCATCGTCTCGTCATCGTCCTGTGCACGGTTTAACCAACCGTTGATTAGTCTGATTAACTTCGGACTTCATTCTCTACCTTTGCACCTCATTTTCAAGCATTGGACCAGCTTTGCAATGGCTCGGGTGGTCGACTATACCTTTTTTTTCTGTTCCTCTCTCCCTGGAATCTCTTGGGTGAACCTCTTGCATCAACTAACTGTGTGCTTGCTCTTCAGGTGCACTTCCCATCATTCACTGCTGTATTACCGTCAACATGTCTTCCACCTCAACCACCAACATTGCCTCTCTCCTCGCCCGCCTTGCCGACACCATCAGCGGAACAGCCCTTTTGCCACAATATGTATTGACATGCCACATGAGTAAACCAATGTCTAGGCTCACAAAAACAATGTCAAATGGCTTCAGTTGATGAAAAGATTACCCTATAAAACTTTGAGAACAAGTTCATAGACAGGATTTTTTTTCGATTTTTTTTGAAAATCTGTCCAGCTCTAGCCAGTTAGGAACCTTGCTAGGACAGCCTGGGACAGTCTGGACAGACCTGTCCAGCCAAAGGTCATTTTGCTGATGACACTGTCCATCTCCATGGTCTCATCTCTCACCCTGTTGTCCATTCCCACATCCCCCACCTCTGTCCTGGCTGAACCTGGCTGGGATGCTGCCATTGAAGAAGTATGGCACCCCTCTTCTCCCTTCATCCCCTCCTTCCGCCCTGTTTTCTCCATAGACCTACCCCCCTCGGCTCATTGCCTAGTAGACTCTCCCCATACCATTGACTCCAACAACCGCCTCCACCACCTCCTCACTGACCCCCAACTCACCATTCCTATCTTTGTCCACCTTGACATGGGATCTCCCCTTTTCTCCCTATACCAGGCCTATATCCAGAATGAACGCCTTATGCCTGCCATGTGCACCTGCTCCCTCATCTCTACCCAATGAGGCCCCCTCCTGGCATCCAACCTCCATTCCATTCAGAACGAAACCCGAGAACACCTTCTTGAAACCATGTACCAACTCAAAATGAGCGACTTCCTCGAAGATCTAGATCACTACCTCATCGAGATGGCCCAACAACACCTCATCCCCTATCCCATCCTACCCCTCGCCAACTGCATCTCTCCCCTGCATCCTACCACTACACCATCGGCCTCTTCCTCCCCTCTTAACTCTGAAGAGGAACAAGTTGTGGAACAGCAAGAACAGCTATGGACTGGTTGCCGTCACACCGACCACCTTAATCTGTCCCACCCCCACTATCAGCAGGCTTGCTACTCTTTCCACTGTCTTGGCCACTTTCAGGTCGATTGCCCCACCTTTCAGTGCGGTCGATGCCTTTGTTGGGCACCTGGCCATCGTCCCAACTGATGCCCTCAGGGTTACTGTTCCCCCGCCCCTAGTCCTCCCTCGTCATCCTCGTCATCCTCCCGTCGTTCTCATGGATCATCTCGACCCTCCCGCCGCGCACACCCCATTCCCCCGCCTGTCATCCCTCGTCGATCGGACTTTGAGTCACAATCCCCTTCCCCCGTCGATGACGCCATTGACGATGTCGGTTACACCAATATCACTGGCAGTCCAGGAGCTTACACTTGGAGTCTCTAAGTTAAGTCTTCCCTAGTAGCTTGACACTAGTAGGGGGGTAATGTTACGTTTTCTTTCTTTCCTTTGCTTGTCTTCGTTACTTCGCTACCGCTTGTAACCACAGACACTGCCTTCGGGCTTCATCAGCAAACCTGCCATTTTGGGACAGTGCTACAGTGAGTACAGTAAGTACAGTGCTCTTACAGAATGTTACAGTGAGTACAGGGACTATCAATCTTTCTCCAACAGTAAATAAATACATTTTTAAAGACATTTCATGTCACTGTATAGTGGAGACCTTTCTGTGATACTGTACAACTGTACAGCCACTTCCGGGTTTGCTGATGTTATGCATATGCTGTTCGAGTCCCGCTTACGCTATCTTCGTTGACTCACTCTAATTCCACTGATCTGATGGACACATACTTTACGTCAGACATCTCTCGTTCATCTTCTGTTCATTTCACATCTTGACTCATTCTTCCTATTGTCTCGGATATATCAGGTCTTGGTCCATGCCTTTGCCCTGATACTATTTAAACCTTCGATACTTCCCTTGTATTCTCCATTCTTGATCCACTCAATCATATGCTTGATTGTCCTCTTGTGCAACTTTACCTTCGAACCCTTGTGTGTAGCAACACCTGTCAAGTGTTGTTACCTACTCATATTCCCTCAGTCTCTATGAGCCTTTTGAGTCTACGCTGAGGCCTACCCAGCTTTATCATAACAGCAGTCCTCTAATCAAGAATGATAAATGCTTCATCTTCGCTGGCATTTGCAGGTGCAGCTTTCACATAGCCAGTCCTATAGATGTCAGTTAGCTGAGTACTGAGTTTGGCAATGTACTTACATCCTGAGAGTAGCCCAGTCTTCCAATATGTCATCCAATTTTGTGCCATGGTATTCATCTTCAGTAATACGTATCAAGGAATGATCTAGTTTGTTGTATACATCCTTGAGTTTGTTGCTATCAATTTTGATCCCACAGGGAATATGACCATGTTCCTTGAAGATACCTAGCACAATGTGCACCTAGTCACAGAAACTGAGACAAAAGCAGAAAGGATCAGTGGGATGACTCATGAATGAAGCAGCAAGCATGAGAGCTGTGTATGGGATATGGCATAAAGACTTGGAGGCATTTGAGTAAAATATACTGAGGCAGACATGCTTGATGGCTTCATGTGTAAAGTTACTTGTTTTCCCCTGGTCAATCCACAAGTCAGAAGTATAGTATAAGATGGGAGATCACTTACTAGTGCATCTGTCTCACTGTGCAAGTAATGCCAGCCTGTGAGCAGCAACTTTGCTTGGTCACAAACAAACTTGATACATTCAGCTTCTGACTTACATAACATTTGAGGGGGGATATAACTGGTAATGAATGGGCAAAATTTGAACAATAAATTTCTTGATTTTGCAATGGTATGTGGAGACATTGTTGTAGAGCTGAGAAATATCAATGTCATCCTTGTATTCAATTTGCTAGCTTACCAGCTGTAACATGTCACCCTTATGCTCAAGGTATACACCTATCAAACATTTTGATGTATGAGTGTGTGAAGTCAGCTGGAAGTGTTACACTTACCAGCCTTGACTTCCAGATTGTTGTCCTCATAATATGCTATGGTCTCCAAGAGTGCCCCTTTACATGGACCAGTGAGGGCATCTGGAAGGATAGGAAACACATCATCAACTGCAACATTACAGTGCATTCGTACTTTTGCACAGTCAAGAAGCTTCACCCACAGCTGGGGGTAGGAACTGGAGTTAGTTGGCTTGGGTGGCTTTGTTCCCTTGGGATTGACAGACTACTTTCCCTTCTGACCCTTTGCCTGGTCCTGCACTGGTTCATCAATGATATCACTCATCTTGACATCCTGAGCATCAGAAGGCCTGATGGAACGTTCGTTCAAAGGGTCTTGTCTGGCTCTCTTGCCTATGCCATTCGAATAGACAATGTCTAGTTGAGTGGGTGAGGGTGGTTGACAGTGCCTGTTTGTAGAATGATGACACTTGAGGAGATCATAATCAACCCCTACCTGAGACCTTGTTGGCCTAGCTATGAGCTGAGTAACTGTGTAGATATACCATTTCATTGTCTAAGCAGTGAGACACCTCTAGGGCATAGCGTGGGTATACCCTGGGGTATCTGAGGCAGTACCCATACCCATACCCACCAAAAATTGATACCCATACCCCAGGGTATGGGTATGGGTGTGGGTTTGGGTGTGGGTATGAGAAAGTGGTAGTCATATGTACTCATACTCATACCCACCCATACCCATCCATACCATGTAGGTTACACACCATACCTATACTACATAATATATGTTATTCTGGGTGTTGTTGAGTTGACAAACCTGAGTGGCATGCCATATGGAAATGCTCATATCTCACCTGTTCCTGGGTGGAATATCTTCATCAAATGGGCTATTAGATAGTTATGAGTGTCCAATACATTTCCTTCCACTATGAAAAAGCCCAGCTCTCACATTATCAGCTGCATCATAATGGTTGAGTCTAGTGTTTCAAAGTCCAGTCTAGGACTGGTCAAAAGACTGGCAACTGGACTGGACGGGACTGGTGCGCAACTGGACCACAGTTGCGGTTGCGTCCAATTGCTGACTGGTCCAGTTGTCAGTTGCCTTGATTTTGAAAAGATCGCAAGACCAGTCTTTAGCCCCTATAGATAGGTACTTCCCACAATATCTTCAGCATTTTAGGTATTTTATTTGAATTTCTATGTCCAAAGTCAAGTTGGGATCCCCTCTGACTGACATGCCACCTGAAAGCAGCCATATCTCTTGGTTCTGTGGTCAGAATCTCTTGACCAAAGGGTCGATAGGTAGCCAGGAGCTAGTAATACATTAATTTACACTATGCCAAATCTTGATTCTCACGAGATAGGGGTCAACGGACCGGTTTCGCACAAGACCGGTTGCAACTGGTTGCAACTAATCAGAAGACCATTTAGGACTGGTTTTTTCAGTCTCGGTCTCAGTTGCATGGTCCCAGGACCTTTTTAGGACCGGTTGCCTCATTTGGACTGTGGAAAACCGGACCAGACCGGACTTTAAAACACTAGTTGAGTCCAGGACTGGTCAAAACTGGTCTGAGCCATTAGCATTCAAATTCTGACTTCAATCCTTGGGCTTAGTTTTTAATCTTAGTCAGGCATTGAGTAGTAATAAGCTATAAATATAGATCATCAACACTAGTATGAAATTAGGATTGAGAGTATTTAGATTGGTTATAAAAGCTTACTCTATATGTACTTAAACTTTGGTTGACTTTGATACCCACTGGATACCCACCATATCCACATGGTGGGTGTGGGTATGGGTCAGGGTATCATAAAGTCTAACCCATACCCACACCCACCTGGTACCCACACCCATGACCCATGTGGGTATCCAATACCCATGCTATGGCCTATTACTAGCCAGCAGAGGTCAGTATGATAGTCTTTCCTTGAGGGCATGAGGAGATAACAATGATGTAGGTTTCAACAGACTGTGGATATGGGACTTACAGCAAATGGCACAACTCCCAAAGCCCACCCAGATGTGTAATCCCAGCAATCCCATCACTTGCATGACATGACTGTCGCACAAGCACGACCTACATGAACTGCTCTGCAGTGGATCGAGCCTCAGACACCTTGTTTTATGGCAGCAGCAAGCTGACCTGGCAACCAAATTTGACAAAGTCATCTCAAGGCAGATTGGCACTGGACAAGAAGTTATGAGTATCAGCCACTACAACACTGAAGGAGCTACTTGCATTATCACAGGGATGTGTGACAGGTGCACACAGTTGTGGGCCTTGGATACCAAACTCAGCCTCACCAATATCTGCAGTGTTGAGTTGCCTACAACCATTCCTCGAGCTTTGTATTTCCATGTAACTGGAATCCTAGCTTTTGGGATGTTCAATGGCAAAATGTGAGTAAAGCATTGACGATAGTAATATAGACACACTAAAGAGCATTCAGACATACCTTACGAAGCACTGACAGTTTACTACTCAGCACGAAGTCTACCAGACTGATGATGTGGGTATTGAGCTGTAGCTGCAAATGTGTTTGTTGCTGACAAAGATAAAATGGGTAGAGGCAGTGTCTCTATTGATCAGACAGGCGATTATTTCATTGTCAATAATGCTGTCAGTGGGTTCAGTCTACACCATCTAGAGGACAGTGCTTGTGTACGATCATACAAGACCAAACCAGTGAAAACATACCCAAAACAAGTCACTTTTACTTCAAAGGGAGAGGTTGTAGTTGGTGGTGGAGACAATGGATTCATCCATGTTTTTAGCAAGGCAACCAGAAGGCTTGTGCAGTCTCTGAAGCATTTGCATGGTGGACGAGTTCAAATGACCACAGTAAGTACACATCCAGACAATGATCATCATACACTCACCTGTTTGCCAGACTCATGAGAATACTGATTCTTCCCTTATTATCACTGCTTCCTCGAGTAACAAAGATGAAACTCACATTTCATTATGGCAGAAGACCTTCACAATGCCTGACTCGAAACAGTCTTCTACTTGGTCGAGCATCTGTACAGTTCTCCAACATGTAGTGACCATTATAGTGGCCATCGTCCTGATTCAAACCATGGTGAGAAGCATGCATTGAGGCATATCAAAGAGATAAACTTATAAGTATCTAGAGTCCACATTTTAGCAAAGACATTGCAGATTGGGATCGCTGGATCAATATACAATATCATCCATCTGTGCAGGAGTCAATGAATCACAATGTACAACTTCTGTTACAACAATTGGTTGCACAACATAAACCAGTTTTGGTTGGCCAGGTGAAACAACAATTTGAGGACCAATTAGCCCCCCAAGAAGTGGGAGCATCAATGATGCAAAGAGTAGTGGAAACAGTGATGGACATGCCAGAATTCCACGAAACACTGGATCTTCAGAATGTCAATGTGGCAAAGTCAGTCAGTGGAGATGATATGGACCATGGACTGGCTGCAACCCAGGAGACAAAAAGATGGGGGGAGCAGCCATATGATGTTGATGAGTTGTGCAATGGCAGCAGGAGGATGTCTGCCTTTGATTTAATGTTTGTGCATTCCTGTGGGTTCAGGCAATCCAGGAAGATAGACTTTAGTCAGGTATACAATGGTTAACCATATCACGAACTCACTAGTACTACTGCTACATGTTTATTATCCACTCAATCCTAATTGTATGCGATTGAAGATGGTGGAAAGGAAAAGAGTTGTTGTGAGAAATTATTAGACTTTTATACTGGAACAAGTTGTCACCCAATTAGGTATGCCCCCTTTCATTGCCACATTGCCACCACATTGCCATTTGGGGCAACAACTTGTTCCAGTATAAAAGTCCAATAATTTCTCACAACAACTCTTTTCCTTTCCACCATCTTCAATCACATACAATTAGGATTGAGTGGGTAATAAACATGTACATAGTAGAGTACCGGATGCAGGCAGGTGAAGGTTTGGCCAATGTAAAAACACAAATTGCCTTTCTTGGATGAAAGGCAGACATACATAGTTCCCTGCATGGAAGTGCTTGTCCAGCTGGTAACCATATCAATCACGACCTTGTTTTCAGCAGACAACAGGTGAGTCCTTTCCAAAGGACAGATAAATATACGGCCTGAATCCATCATCCCAGTTGAACTTGTCACTCTCTTCCCAATGCCTGTGAAACAGACAACCAAATGACTGGGCTGAATGTAAAGTGGAATGTGAGAAGAGTGTTCTCAGTCAAGTGATTGAGGTGTAAAGACCAAGTGAACTTTGATGGTTTACTCTGGCACTGATTGCATGGTTTATATACTACTACATGTATGGCTGTGTATTTATT